>CAUYRH010164523.1:0-15955 GCA_963574655.1 Perodicticus potto | reverse complement strand
GTAGAGTGCTGTGGAGTCACAGCTCACAGCAACCTCCAACTCCTGGGCTTAGGCGATTCTCTTGCCTCAGCCTCCCAAGTAGCTGGGACTACAGGCGCCTTCCACAGTGCCTGGCTATTTTTTGATGCAGTTCAGCTGGGGCCGGGTTTGAACCTACAGCCCTCAGTATATGGGGCCAGCGCCCTACTCGCTGAGCCACAGGCGCCGCCCGGGATAATGTGTATTTTTAAAGCACCTATATAGAAAAACTCAGCCTTTGTAGGTCTTAATTCATGACAACGATGCCTATGAATCTTTATGGAATGTATTTTTTAACTATAACCAGTTACATATGAAATCAACGACTAAGTAGAGGTAAAGCAAATAAAAAAATAAACTTTGGAAATTAAAAACATTGAAATAACTCATGTGTTTAAGGGGACATAATAAGGCAAATTATAAATCTTAAAAATAAGCCTCAAAATAAAATACCACCAAAATAAACGCATGGATTTTATCTAAATGATACTTGGAGAGTAAATGCATTGTCTTTAGTATGTTCATTCATTAAAGAATAAGAAAAACAAATATAATTTCATCCAGTGTTCACAGGGATTCAGAGAAAAATAAGGATAACTTACTTAATTTGGATAAATTTAAAGTGACATAAAAATACTAGAAAACAATAAAAAAAACTGGCAAAATAAAAACTTCGATTTCCAGAAAGAAAACCCCAAACATATAAGAAAAAAAAAACAAGAATTATTAACCCATCTATAAATCTAATAGAAATTTGAAAATACAACTGACTCATTAACAACTTCCTTTATTTTTTAATAAAACATACATCTTAAAAGGTATCATAATATATTCAAGACACAAATATCATAGAAATTAGACGACTGCTTGTTTTCACACATGGTAATTTGTCTTTTCACAAATTGCTTTTCGTGACCTTCTCCCTTCTCTTTGCTGTATTCTCTGTAATCTCCACAATGTATCATCCTGTGCGATATCCGTGATTTTAATAATTCTCTCTTCACTGCTGTCTAATCTACTGTACAATCTACTGTTCAATCTATGCACTGATCTTTTTAACAGCTACATTTTACATTTTTTACGTATCGAATTAGCTCTGTTTCAAAAAGGACCTTCCTTCTTTGCTTTTTTAATTATATTGTTCGATTGTTGATCCAAAACAGAAAGTGTAACGTCCTCAGCGCACCACCTGTGTGAAGGGATGTCCCAGTGGACACCGAGTGCCTCCCAGAAACGTACCCTCTGTCTCCTCCCCTGTCCCCTGGAGTCAGGCATGGCCCTGACAGGTGCATTCATCATGTCTTTGCTTTCTCAAAAGTACGATGTTCCCGTGCCAATGTATGTATGCTCTCAAAAGTTTTTTCTTTTATTTTGTCTTAGAGAGTTATAAAAACCTATATAATACTTTATAAACAGTTGTTCGAAAATATTTTTCAGAATATTATGCTTCTACTGTGCATCCAAGCTGCTTCGTCCTGCTGTAGTTAATTTTCACCGTGCACGTACTTATGTATAATCCATGCCCATTCCACAGGCCTGTCCTCCTTGACAGATACTGGCTCGTTCTGAGTTTTTGCCATAAGATGTTTCTATAAACGTTCAGGTACACTTTCCCTGACAGTCATATGTAAGGGTTTATCGTGGTCTGTGTCCAGAGAAGTCAAATGGTGGAGCTCTTAAGAAACAGGTATGTTTCTTTGCAAGATAAACCCACACGGTTTTCGGAAGAAATAGCCCACCAGCAAGTGCTACAAGGGACCTCTAATATACTCAAATCTTTGCAAATCTTGGTATCGGCAAGTCTTTAAAATCGTAAATCCAGTGAAATCATGTTCTGGAGGTTTAGAATGAATGATCTTTATCAAATTAATGGAGTTATCTATCTACATATCAACTTTATCCTTAACTATATTTCCATTCTATTTCTTTATTTTTATTTATACATTTTTTCTCTTTAATTTTTTTCTGAATGAACTTGCTAGAAGTTTGTCTTTTTTATTTCTTTATTTTATTCATAATTAAAAATGAATTATTTTATTCATCTAAAAGTGTATTTTTATGCTTTAGAGTTGTCCAAGAATAACTTCTATTTGATGATTTTGATTGCAGGTTTGTTTTCCATTTGATTAATTTCTTCTGTTATTTTATTTATATTATTTCTTCTGTTTTCTTCATTTCTTAGCAGTTAAGTGTTTTCCTGGAATCATTAATTTCCAGACTTCATTGTTTTCTAATAAAAATATTTATGGACTATATTTTTCTCTTTTAATAGCAGTTTCATTTTATCTCACTAGAGTAGAAATGTATATTTTGATTAATTTTTTGAGTATTAATTAGTTTTCCAGTAAGAGATCTCTTTTTATTCATGAATTATTTATAAGTATGTTTTTAAATCTTCAAATCATTTAAAAAATCCTCACTCTATGTATGTATGTATAACTACATGCATTTTAACTTTTTACTTATTTTATTTAATTAATTAGTTTATTAATTTACTTTGTGACAGAGTCTCTTTCTGTCACCTGGGCCAGAGTGCTGTGGCTAGCTCACAGTAAATTCAAACTCCTGGGCTTAAGTGATAGTCCTGCCTCAGCCTCACGGATAACTGGGGAGTACAGGCACCTGCCACATCGCCTGGCTAATCTTTATTTTATTTTATTTTTTAGGCAGAGTCTCACTCTGCTGCCTGGGTAGAGTATGTTGGCATCACAGCTCATAGCAACCTCAAACTCTCAGTCTTGAGTAATCCTCTTGCCTCAGCTTCCCAAGTAGTTGGGACTACAGGCTCCCGCCACCACACTAGGCTAATTTTTCTATTTTTAGTAGAGACAGGGTCTCACTCTTGCTCAGGCTGGTCTCAAACTCCTGAGCTCATGTGATCCTCCTGCCTTGGCCTCCCAGAGTGCTGGGATTACAGGTGTGAGCCACAGCACCTGGCCTGAATGCATGTTTATGTTACATTAGATCTCAACTGTGTATGGAAGCTATTTATAAGGTTATTTAAAGTTATTGTAAAGTTATTTTATAACGTTCACTAAAAAAAGTTGTTCATGGTGAAAACACTTTGTCCTTTTCAAAGCCTGCAACTTGTCATTTCTCTATTTTTATTATCTATTCTGTCTGGTGGATGACATAACCTTTCATATTTAAGAAGGTTTAGTTTTCTGAATTTCTCTTACTTTATTTTTCATTATGTAAACCATTTACATTTATTAATAATCCTCTTAGGTTTGTAACTTTTTTTTCTTTTTAAACTTACTTTTCAGTAGATTATAGGTATTAAAATGAGTCCAAACATGTTAGCATTTACTTTATATTTTGGAGTAAAGTGTGAAACCCCTCAAACAGTCGTCACTGCCAGATTTGCTACAAGTGATGAACCATGCCTAATTCTGCCTCAAATTATCCCTCAAAGTGGGATATGAATGTTATAATTTTTAGCTCTTCTCCATCAAATGATCATTCCTGCAATACAGAGGCCTCCTTTATGTATTAGTGTAAAATATTACCTTTTTTATTAACTAAATGCTGTTTTGTTCATACCCCACACACAGTTCACTTGCAACACCATGAAATCATAGACATAGACAGAAATCATAGTCTTAGATCATTTTCAGGACAAGTCCTGCTCACTCCTTGAGCTTCTAACCAAAAGGAACATTCAGTGTCAATTTGTACCACTTCAGGGGCACATAAGGATATTTTATCAATAAAATATTATTCCACATATTTCATTTAGTTAACCTGCTAGAGGGAATTATTTTGTGTTTTATATTTTAACCAGCTATAGGGAATTATTTTGTGTTTTATATTTTGACATATCTTTCAATTTAGTAATAATTTTGATTTGGATAAGGTAAAATTGCATTTTTCTTCTAAGGACAATCAAACCAAAGGTTTTTTAATTTTTGTTTCATTTTATTTATTTTTCATTCATTATAGTATTATAAAATAAATTGTCCACTATGAGAAGCATTTCTAGTTGGCACGACAGGAGAACAGACATCTATTTATGCTTTATACTTTCTGTGGGAGCCAGACAACTTTGCTCACAGAAATCCAAGTTGATTTCATCTTATTTTCCTTATTTAAGATACATTTTCTGAATATTTCAAATAGGCTTTTGGTTTTGGACTTTTGCTCAAATTTATAAGACAGGAACAAAGTTTGGTTGCTCTTTGTGGGACAAAATCATAATGAAAATTCTTATTTCATTCTTGATAATGTATTTGATGAAATACAAAGGCGAGGGGGAAGAATGAGCAGCATGGTAATCTCAACTTACTGGCAGGTGCTGGTAAACTTTATTTTACTGAATCTTCACTGTAACCATTTCAGACTGACAATATCATTGTCTCCAAGACTAGAGAAATAAGTGATAAACGTTAACCATCTCATCCAAGCCACAGAACTAATCAGGGGAGGCACTGGTCTTTGAATCAATAACTGCTGTTTCAAGTGTATACATTTCTTCTTTTAAAACGTGACTTATCTTTCACTCAGAGACTGAGAATGGATCTTTTTATTGCTCTTAATGCGCATTCAAATTAATTCTAAAATGTCATGTGATTCTTACCTTTCCCAGAAAAATTTAATGGAGAAGTTTAGAACAATCAAGTTTCCCCTCAAGAGAATGTACTGTGATTCACTTTTCTTCAATGGCTTCTGAGAAGCTTTAAGAGTGTAGCCTTTAAATCATCAATTCCCTACGAAAAGAATCATTAGTGCTGGAAATGATATGACAGCATTTTTTCCAATAAATCTTGAACAATTTTGTGAATTTGCATTGTTTTGTGAAATTATGACCTTGTGATTCTACTGCATTACAGAGAACAATTCTGTTCGAGCACATACACACACACACACACACACACACACACATGCGCGCACACACACAGGAACGCTGCTGCAGGAGCACCGCTGTCAGTTCACGATGTGAATGCGCAGGGGATTTGATAAAAGGACATGACATAACTCACATGGGTCTTTATCACTGGCCACACCAACAGTTTTATCTCAAATTACTCAAAATTTTGAAAATTAATTTTAAAATTTCCTTTAAAGTCACTTGAAGCGAAGTAAATTATCTATCTGTACCATGCATATACCTTTTTTAAAAACAGCAGACAACCGGGTGGCACCTGTGGCTAAGTGAGTAGGGCATTGGCCCCAAATACCGAGGGTGGCGGGTTCAAACCCGGCCTCAGCCAAACTGCAAAACAGAAAAATAGCCGAGCGTTGTGGCGGGCACCTGTAGTCCCAGCTATTTGGGAGGCTGAGGCAAAAGAATCACCTAAGCCCAGGAGTTGGAGGTTGCTGTGAGCTGTGACTCCATGGCACTCTATCAAAGGCAATAAAGAAACTCTGTCTCTACAAAATAAATAATTAAAATAAATAAAAATTTTAAAAAAGCAGACAACCATTTTCATTTTCTAGTATTCTCACACTTCTCAAATTCTCTGTAATTTCTCAAAAATCTATCCATCTCACTTGAATGTATCCAAAAGGGCTCGTGGTATTATAAGAAAGCAATTTATCCTGATCCACAAGGCATTGACTGATTTAACATTGAACAATTCTCTAGAGTTTTCTTAGAATTAGAGACACTTGAAGTTTGAAGCCACTTCCAAGATCAGCCGCTATCTATGATGTTTGAAGTTGTTCCACCGAGAAACTATGACATCTGTGTTTGAGCTGCTTAGGTGGATAGACAACTCACCCTTCCCACTCGTGGGCCCCAAGTTGGTGAAATAACTCTCCTTACGTGGAGCGGACACCCACCGGCAGAACCACCACGCAGAGGCACAGCTGTCAGTCTCCGCCCTCGTGCAGCAAAACAGTCTCTGCACCTTCAGGAAAGCATTTGTTCCCCTAAAAAAAACATTCAGGGAATGGTGTTTTTGTATCCTTAAACAGGAAGTAATTCTTTTTCAACCTTGATCCTGAAAACATGATTTTATTTCCTTATCCTTTTCTTCCCTCATTTTCTCGACGCATTACATTCTACCTACATGCTCTTTGTGGAGTCCTCAGTTTTAGCATTTTCAGCTGAGTGCAATATTTCTTATAATATTTAACACTAAGATGCTGTCACTTCAGATATTTTTCTGAACACCTAAGCTTTGTTTTATACATAATAACTACCTTAATTTTCACAGCATCCCTTGGAATACCATCTTCTTATATATAACTAAAAAAGAGAAATTAAAACATAAGACAGAGTGATCTGCAGGAGAATTAAGTCACACTTAACGCTTTGGAGCTCCTTGTGCTGCTACAGCCAGCACAGTAAATATGTCTCCAGGTCTGTTCAACACCAAGATTAGGACTCAGCAGGGCACACCCAGCTCTGTCAACACATGTGAAACAGCTTCCTTGTCCTTAGGAATGTATGAGTGGCCATGAAGCCAGCCAAGTTCAGTGGAGCTGGAGGAAGCCCCCACAGCCCTGGAGTGAGCCTAGAGTACCTTGGCCATGACACTTGAGGTTGTCTAGACAAGGAAATGCATTTTTCACATATCTGAAATTGCTTAGAAAGCAAATTTCCTAAGCTCAGAAGATACATTCTTTTAAAAGGCACAGGTGTTTTTAAAAGTTCTTAATGTCCCCAGTACAACAATATTACAAATTTGGTAGATATTTGAGTAACCATTGCATATGAGTAGAATTTTCTGAAAAATAAAAATTTATAATGGTTGTCATTTTAAGACTGATTTTTAATAGAAAGTGATAACATAACTCTTATATTTTATCCAACAAAACCTTGACATTAGGAGTGAGTTCAAAATAATTTCATGGAAATAAAAGCAGCTAGTGACAAAACTTGTTGGTTAGGACATAGGTTTTACCATTTTTTTATTTTTTATTTTTTAATTTTTTTTGTAGTTTTTGGCTGGGGCTGGGTTTGAACCCGGCACCTCCAGTATTTGGGACCAGTGTCCTACTCCTTTGAGCCACAGGCGCCTCCCGGTTTTACCATTTTTAAGCTGAGATGGGATAATATCCTGTCACTCTCCCCCCCTTTCGCCTTCTCTATTTCTTGCTTCCCCCCCTTCTTCCCCTTAATTCTTGCTAAACCGGCTTGCTAGATCACAAAACACAGTCATTGGGGGGTAAGGGGGTGGGAGAGGGCATACAATAGTTTAGGGAAGTTACTAATACTTGACAATAGTTTAAGAGTAGGTAAAATAGATAAAAAAGATTAATAATAAATGATAAACAAAAGAAAGCATTAGACATTAAGTGTGATTTTAAGATAAATGTGTGTAAGAAATTGTAATAAACTGTTTACTGTTTAATGAAATATTAAAAGAGGCAGAGGAAAATAGGGAAGTGGAGGTAGAAGCACCAAGAAGTCAGGGCTGCAGAAGCCGACCCACACATCAGCAACCTCACCATACTGGGGGGCCAACAAACCCAACCAGACCTGAGGGTTAGAAAGACATTAGAAGAAATGACTAAGACCAATGCACCGAATGTCTGTCTGTGAGTATTTTTACTGTACACCCGGTAAACGTTCAAACAATACCTGCTTCAGCAATTTTCTGATCACGCAAGCTCACCCCAATATTGCATCAACCTACCTTCTATAAACTGACCCATACTGGTGATCTGGGCTGCTCCCCATACTGAGGGGACCGCCGGCCATCTGTCTTTTTGATAAAGGCTCTCTATTGGCATTGTATTGATCCAAAATGTAAATATAAGAGCAAAAATATAAAAACTCTTAGAGAAAAACATAGGAGCAATCTTCCAGACATTGGATTTGGCATTTTTTTCCCCCTTAGATATGACACCTAAAGCACAGGAACAAGAGGAAATAGGTTACATTGGATTCAATCAAAATCAGAAGAAAAAACCTACTGCCCCTCAGGAGAGTGAGAAGTCATCTATACATGATGGAAGGTCGTGCAACTCCTACCTCTGATATGGGATTAATACCCAGATTATGTAACCAACTCTTGTAATTCAAGAATACTGGCAAAAAACAACCCAACTTCAATATAAGCAAAGGACAGAATAGACATTTCTCTAGCAAAACAACAAATTGCCAAGAAGCACAAATAAAGACTCTGACTACCACTAGTCGCTAGGAAAATGCAGATGGAAAGGGCAGTGAAACACACTTCACATCCCCTGGGGTGACTTTCATTATTATTGTCTATTTCAGGCTCAACAGAGGATGCATGCAACTAAATCACGCAAGTTGCTTTTGTGAGGTCAAAGCCAGCATTGTAGTTGGTGACTATCATTAAAAAAAAAAGAAAAGATAAGTGGTGGTCAGGATGCAGAGAAGATGCCGCGTTGCTGGTAACTGTGGAAACTGGAAACTGTGGTGCAGCTGCTGCCATTTGGAGTCTCCCCAAAAGGTAAAGATAGAATTGCTGGAAATTCCAGCAGTTTTACTTGTGGATTTACCTGCAAGGGAATTGGAAGCAGGGACTCAACAGATACTTGCACACCTGTGTTGGCAGCAGCAGGGCGGGGCAGGCCAGGGGTCACTGGTGGGTCACAGGGGTCACTGGTGGGTGAGGTGCAGGGTGCCCGGGTGCGCAGCAGAATGTATTTTAGCCTTTAGAGGAGCCGCCTCGGGAATGCTGTGCCAGGCCAAGCAAGTTGGCTACAGAAGGAACTGTCTTGTAGGGTTTACTCCACTGGCGACAGAAAGTACAATAGCGTTTTCAGGGACTCGGGAGGCGGGTGGGGGTTTCATCAAACTGGTTAACATAGCCTTTATGGCATTTTCTTAGTTATTGTGCTAAGACCTTTATATTCTGCATTCAGTAAGTTTCACCCGTACCCTTCTAAGATGCACCGTAGGTGTGGTCCCACCAATTACCCTCCCTCCACCAACTTCCCACCTCCAAAACCAGAGATGTTGGCGGGGATGTGGAGAAAAGGGAACACTTCTACATTGCTGGTGGGAATGCAAACTTTTTACAGGTTCTTTTTCAAGCACCTTGGTTTTTCCTCTGATAGTATCAGTTTTACACAGTGAAAGTGTGAGTCTGTGACTACAGACGAAGGATCTAGGCAAGAGCGTCCTCCTGCCTCATGAGGCGCCCTGGTAGCTTCTAGATGTGATGAAAGCCACTTCTTTGAAGCGAGCCCTCCACCCCCACTGCTCTGAACAGCGAAAGCCTCTCCCCCTCAACCCTCACTGCAGCACCTTCCAACCAAGGCAGGGAAGGCACTCTCTCTGTTAGCAAATTCTGTTGTAGCACTTGCCATAAATTGCTATTTACAAGTTTATCTGGAAATCCTTACCTAGAATATAATGACGGTGAAAAAGACCTATTAGCTCTCCTTTGCTATTTTTCTTGCCGCAGTCCAATGCATTGTCTCCAAGGATGTCTGCTCCAAGCATAATTTGAAGTAATTCTCCCTGCCGCATGTATTTCCCTGGAGGAAATACATCTCTCCTGCTGAGTTCTCACAGGGAAGTGCAGCCCCCACCAACCCATTTTTTTTTTTTTTGAGATTCAAATATTTTCAAACAACAGATTCATAGAAATTTTCACACAATCCTTTATTTGCTCTTGAGAGGAAGTAAAAAGGTGACCTAGGGTGTGCATAGGACAGGGAAGTCTGGAGACTGCTGTTCTAAACTTTTATTCACAAGAAGAAGAGAGTACCAGTGAGTTAGACTATAACTAAGAGACCAAGGAAACAGGAGGGCATTCCCAGGTGCAGAAGGAGTTTGGGAACTGTTGAGCGACAGGGGAGGAGTTCCTCTTGTCTGCCTGGAGGGGCTTATCTATAAGGGGCTTGTCTTCCCAAGACAATAGAAAAAGGATTTCCCTGGCACTGTTTCCTCCGGGACCTAAAGGGAGACAGACAAGCCCTGGAGAAATGCTGCTTTCCACCCTGAATGCTGAAGAGCATGAAAAATAAGAGTGAGGAACAGTAGTCCAGCAAGCGTGTTTGCTAGCACACGCCAAAGGTTTATGTAACTCAGCATGAACTCATCAAGGGAAAGACAAAGTTCAAGAGAATTTAAGGAACGGGGCTATCGAGGGATGCTGAAATGCCATTCCTGTCTAAATTCCAAAACGTGTTCTGTTTCCACGGGAAACTAAGACTCTAGCTAGTAAGGTCATTTCCTCCAGCAGACTCTAAAACGAGGATGACCTTTGTGTTTATAGAGATTAGCTTCTAACCTGGTAGGGCTGTAAAATAGCAAGACTAGCTGAAGACTGTTAGTGAAAAATACGTAATCTAAATAGTACAATGGAGTCAAGTTGGGCTGGAGTATCAGAAAGGCTCAGATCAGCTTATGGGAAAAGAAAGTTCTTCTCATTCTCATGTCTGAGTGAGGAAGAGAGAAGTATGTAAATAAACACAGATAAAGACAGACACAAAGATGGAAGCCATAATTATTGCTTTATTTTCAAATTTGGGCTGACTTCTCTCCTGACTACAGCCATGGAAACATCCCATCTTAGGATCTGGGGCAACACGAACCGTGGTGCCAAGATCACGGGCTATTTAAGGCCACATCCTTTTAGCAAAAGCCATTTGCAAAGCAAAAATTTTATTCTCATATAGTTCCATTATCCCTTCAAATTTTCTGTGTGATTTAAGTTAAAGATAGAATTGTTTTCTGGCTTTGGCTCTGGCCAAGAGCAGTGAAGTACTGCTCAGAATGAATACTACTGGGCAGCTTTTTTATCCATTGAATATTTTTGAAAAATAGAAGTTTTGGGGAAAAATACAAGCAAGACATTGGATATTTAGTCCACTGGATATTTTTGAAAAATAGCAGTTTTAGGGAAAAATACAAGCAAGACATTGGAATCAGGGACAGGAGTGGTCTTTGCCATCCACGGCTGCTCCAGAAAGGATTCTTGCAAGAGTGGCTTTCTCTGTCACCCTTGGCACTATTTCCCAGGAATAGTGACCCTGAGGCCCAAATTTAACCCTAGTATGGTCATTTCATTGTTCCTACATGCAGATGACATTTCAAATTCATCCAACTTTGAGGGAGGAGCCTTGCAACCGGATGAAGGATTGATTTGTGGGCTCAATGAGAGCAGGGTCCGAGTCATTTATTTTTTCCTCCTCATTTGTTGGCAGCAGACACAGGAAAGCATATTATTCTTATTAAGAACTTGCAAAGTGAGCATGTACTATTTGGCTTGCAAAGTGAGCATTTACTATTTAGCTTGCAAAGTGAGCATCTACTATTTGACTGGCAAAGTGAGCGTCTACTATTTGACTTACAAAGTGAGCATCTACTACTTGACTTGCAAAGTGAGTATCTACTATTTAACTTGCAAAGTGAGCATCTACTGTTTGACTTGCAAAGTGAGCATCTACTATTTACAGGGACCTTTCCAGGAGCTTGTCTTACCAAATGTGATCTCTGCTGTTATGAATTGTACATTCTAACAGAGAGATACAGACAAATTATATAGCATATTTCAAGGACACAAATACATAGAAATTAAAAGTAAAAGTGCAGAGCAGAGAAGAGGGATGAGAAGACCAACTGAAACTTTAAGAAAAAGGGGTAAAGTGGACCTCACTGAGAAAGTTTAAATAAAATGGGTGAAATGGGATTAGGCACGTTGTAAAGATGAAGGAGCAAGCAGTGATGAAGTCAGGGGAAAAGCTCTCCTGGCAGAAGGAGCTCGGGGGCTGATCTGTGCCAGGCATGTGACAGGAACAGAGGGGATGGGGGTGCAGCCAGAGAGGACTGAGCTGGCAGGGGCAGGAGGGGACGCTTGAGCAGTGACGGGGTCCACAGGACACCTGGCTTCACAGAACATTGTGGGATTTGGGCATCTGAGTTAAGTGGGAAATCATTTTTAAAGAGCAGAGGTATGGTGTGGATTTTTGTTACCAACACTGCTGCTGCTGTCTGTGTGGTAGAGATGGGAGAAGGGGGGACAGCAGAGTCCTGGGGGAGACTGTCAGTGATCCAGCTGAGACACAGGGGTGACCGTGATCGGAAGAGTGACCATCAGGAAGGAACAGGAAAATGCTGGTTCTATTTTGACAGAAGAAGCAACAACATACCCTAACAATTGGAGGAGAAGAGAAGGTGGCGAGTCAAGGTTAATTGCAAGGTCACGGGCATAAACATGCAAGAAGAATAAAAATTTCGTGCATGGGATGGGGCAAAGTTGCTGGAGGGGCAGTTTGGATGGTGATGGTGGAAGGGGGAGAGTCGGGATAAGACCAGGAATCCTTCTTGGCACAAGCAACTTTTGAGATGTCAAACAGACGTCCCAAAGGGAGTTTCAAGCAAGCCACCAGGCACTTGAAGGCAGCATCTCACAGGGATGTCTGAGATTGAGATATGAATTATGTAGTCAGGAAATATTTCTTCCACATAAGTTTGGTACTGAAAAGAAGGAAAAGCCTGAATCCAGTCAAACTTCGTCTTCTCATAAAACAAAAAGTTTCTTAGGACCAGTACGCGTGGGAGGAAAGTCAATTGAGACACATCCTTCTTGCTTTCACAATCCTTTCCATTCACTTCAAAAATATTTTTAAGTGGTCATTAACTAGGAATAATTTTTGCTCAGTGCATATTCATCTGTTATTCAGAATTTTCAACCTACAGTCATGTTAACAAAGAATACATAACCTAAGTGTGTAAGTGTGATTGAGTCTGAACTTACAATTATATGTTACTTCCTTCAACACCAGCTTTCTAACTACCTCTGTTTCTTCTATTGATTATACATTTAGCAGACCAAAATAAACACTGTGTGGTTATTTCCTTGGAAAAGTTAATGTAGGATGATGGATATTCTATTGCTAAGTCTGGTGAGATTGCAGATAGCGAGCTCAAAGTAACAGAAAGCAAGAAAGTAGGGCAGACCTAGTCTTGTTGACTGCACGGTTTTCACAACTTGCTAATGAAAGTTCTCCTGACCCAAGTTACTACAAATGCTGCAAAGTCTCCATTATTTTTGATGGCTGTGTAATATTCCATGGTATACACATACCATAGCTTACCAATCCATTGCTGGGTTGAAAGACATTTAGGCTGCTTCCACACTTTAGCAATTGTAAATTGGGCAGCAATAACAGCCTAGTACAAATGTCCTTATAATAAAAGTTTTTTTTGTTCTTCTGGACAGATGCTCAGCAATGGGATTGCAGGATCACACGGGAGATCTAGGTTCAGTTCTCTGAGCTTTCTCCGGGATCTCATAAATTTTAACAGTGAAGAAAGCAGACCCACCAATGTGGCGGGCCGATTAGCTGAAGTAAAAGAAAATGAAATACCAACGTTTTAAAAACTTTTAACTAATTATTGTCAAGTTATTGATAATTGTTTTCCAACCCTTTTGTCTTCTGCACCACTGCCACCGCCGCCCTAGCTGTTCCTGCCCCGCAGAAGCTCCCTCCCTCCCTTTTGCTCTCCCACTTTCTCCTCGCTGCTTCAATTTCGTAACAGCTTCCTCCTCTTTTTCCAAATACCAGAGTAAGAACAGTTTCTAATAAGAAAGGCCTTTGCCAGCGTTCAGATTCAAAATAATGCTACATTAGATCATTACATTCGGGTATATAAAGAAATAAAATTTAGCATTTTTCAAGCTAAATTATTAGCAGTCGCTCTTAAAGGTCAAGCATCTAATAATGCTAACAACACCCAGAAATTACTAATTCAAATAAAAGATGTTTGCATTAAACCATGGCAACATCTGGGTGAGAAGGGAGAAATTGAGCAGTTCTTTACTAAAAGCATGCAGGGAAAATAATGAGCCCTTCTCCAAATTCATTGCTCGCTTACAGACAGCAAATAGTATGCTCTATACTAGAAGAAGCTGGACAGATGCTCCTTTTACAAGTGGTTTTTAAAAAGGCCAATGTAGATTTCAAAAAGGCTTTGGCTAGAATAAGGAACAAGGAAAATGTGACCATTAACCAGTATATTCAAGCCTGCAGGGAGGTAGGGTCTGGCACGTTTCAGGCTAATTTACAAGCTACAAGCTTGAGCCTCCGCCTTGAAAACTGATGGCAAAAAACTTAAATGTTTTAACTGTGAAAAAAGTGGCCATATTAGAAAAGAATTTCTGAAAACCTGTGTTTGCATTCCATGGATAATATTTTATAAGTTCATCCATGCTCTGAAAAATTACAAGAGTTATTTCAAACAGCTTCGTTGAAATTCAAAAAATATGGCTTACAAATATAAGAAGATAAAATACAAACTCAGGAACCATGAGACTATTTAGGATATAAAATGACAGCTCAAAACATAATTCCACAAAGAATTCAAATTCACAGAGACTCTAAAAACTTTCAATGATTTTCAAAAACTACTAGGAGATATTAATTGGATTAGACCTACATTGGGAATTCCTACACATGCTCTTAAGAATCTTTTTTTCTATCATTGAGGGAGACCCTAATTTAAATAGCCCCAGGATATTAGCTCCTAAACCTGAAAAAGAATTACAATGGATAAAAGAGCATATTCAAGATTGTCAATTGAACCACATATCTGAGGATGGCAATTTATTTATGTATTTCCATCTATACATTCTCCTAACAGGTTTAATAGTACAAGAAACAGCTTTTATTGAATGGTGCTTCTTATCATATAAAGCATCTAAAAAGATAGAAACATATGTTTACAAGATGGCCTCAATAATTTTAAAGGGCCGCCAAAAACTTAAGACAATATTTGGCAGAGATCCTGAAAAAAACTATTGTTCCTTTGACTAATGTCCAGATTTCTAATTTGTTAATACTCAACACAGAATGGCAAATTACACTGTCTGATTATATTAGTGTTATAGATAATCATTATCCCCAAGATAAAGGATTCAGTTGCTTAAAAATACTTCAATTTTACCAAAATTTGTTAAGGTAAAACCTATTACTGATGCTCAAACTTTTTATACTGATGCTAATAAATTAGGAATATCTGGTTACATAAACCCCAGCATTATCATCTGAAAAAGCAAATGCTGTAATATCTCATTTATTAAAACCTTTCTGAGTAATAGGTAAAGCCCAAACTATAAAATCAGACAATAGTTCTGCTTAAATATCAAGCATTCTTTAAACTGCATAATATAAAGCAAATTACAGACATACCAGACAATAGCACTAGACAAACCATAATTGAATGACAAAATAAAACATTAAAAGAGATACTCCTAAAAGAGAAAAAAGGGGGAGTATAGTATAATGTAACTCCCAGAAATAGCATGTCTTTAGCTCTTTTCACTTTAAATTTTTTAAACATGAATGAGAAGGATGAAACTCCGACATATAAACACTGGGTTACTATTACTTCTCCTCCATTAAATCAACCAGTGTCTGTAAAAACACATTAATAAATGCTTGGGTACGGGCTGAAGTTTTACGCTGGGGAAGAGGATATGCTTATATCTTAACAGGTTCATCAAACTTTTAAATTCTTGCCAAGACTTTGAAATAGAGGGATGGCACAGAAAAGACCATATACCCCCCAAGCTCAGAATAAACAACCTCTGACCACATCCACTTTGTTCTTGTTTATAATCTCTCTCCTCACTAAGTGCTCAATCATATAAATACTAGACATAAATCTCAAATCCTCCCCTGCTAAGAAAAGTCAGTTGGTTTGAACTTAGTGTACCAATTTATGTTAATAAATCCAACTGACTTCCTGGGCCTTATGACACTCGTGGTCCTTTAAAATCTAATGAGAGAGCGGAGCAAGATGGCAGCCGAGTAACAGCTTCCTTGCGGCTGGGCACGGTGAGACTGGGGAGAGAGGACTTCAGGCATCTCTGGCAGGCGGGATCTACCCCGGAACTTCCCCTTGGGGACACAGGGAGACAGCGTGAGGCTTCTGGACACCCTGAGGAAGGCAAAAGCAGCAGAGACTGGGCAAGTGGTTGCGTCTGTTCTTTCAGTCTGATCCTGTTGGCGGCTGTGGGTGGGGCAACAGTGGGACTGCAGGCTGGAAAGGCCTTGCCTGTGA
>CAUYRH010164519.1:0-24822 GCA_963574655.1 Perodicticus potto | reverse complement strand
TAGAACACAACAAAGTCTCTAAGTATTAATATAGAATTATCTGGGCGGCACCTGTGGCTCAGTGAGTAGGGCACCGGCCCCATATGCCAGAGGTAGTGGGTTCAAACCCAGCCCTGGCCAAAAACTGCAAAAAATAAAAATTATGGGGTGGCGCCTGTGGCTAATGGAATGGGGGGTCGGCCCAATATTAAAACCTGGCCTTGGCAAAAAACTGAAAAAAAAAAAAAAAAAAAAAAGACAAAATACCTATGAACTTAAACTGTACCAGGAACTTAGAAGAAGACTAGAATAAGTAAAGAGGCTTAACAGTGCTTCACGAATTTAATTTCCTCTTAGGGAAATCTGTTCATTTTAGAGAATGCCTCTTTTTCTATGGTAAGGTGTATCAAATGGTTATTTGATTTTTGTACAGCTAATAAGCAAAAAGCAGTATATCGGTGTGTTTTAAATTTGCATTTTCGTTATTCTGGGTGATTTTAAACTTTTCATATATCAAATAGCCATTTGTTCTTTTCCTGTTAACTCTCTGTGTCTTTTAGCCAAGGGTTAGATTTCTTTTTCTTAATAATTTGAAGAAGTTCTTTCTATGGTAGAAAAATGAGCTTTTTGTAGCTGATATATATTTTTGTCTAGATTGTCTTTTGGCTTTGCTCAATAGAGATTCTTTTATGGATCTTTTCTTTCATGGCATTTAGGTTTTTAGTCTCTTTTAGAAATGGCATCACCAGTCTAGTATTTCAAAAGCAAATGAACAAGGTTCTTGCCATAGTTTGCAAGAATTTGGGTGGTAGTATTACTTCTTTAATTTTCAATAGGAATATTAAAATCACCCTCTTTTTTTAAATCCATTATTTTTAGGTGGATTGATTTAAAATTTATAGATTAACCTAAGGGGAAGAGAAATTCATGAAGAACTATTAGGCCTCCCTATTTATTCTAGTTTTCTTCCTTTTTCCAAGTTCCTTGCACAGTTGAAGTTCCCAGGAATTTTATATTTTCATGCACTATTATAATGGAAGAAAAGATGTCATTAATGTCTGTTGATTATTAATTTTGAAAGCTCTTTGGGTGATTATAATACAGTAGAACCACTGTAAGTTGACTACCCAATGAACTGTAACAAACTGGTCAACGTTCAGAGGTGGTCAATGTAAGGAACTAGGCCTACTGTACTAATATGTACATGTGGTCCATGTCCAGTCTATGAAAATCAGATCAACTTAAGGAAGTGGTCAATGTAGGGAGGTGATCAATAGGAGAGGTTCTACTGTATAATGAATGTACAAAGGGCAGGAAAGGTGGGATGCCCTGGGGGAAGCTGGCTATAATCCAGGTAGGAGTATTTTGTCATTGATATTGTTTAGAATCACCAACCTATAGTAATTTAAAAAAAAAAAGACTGGGCTGGGCACGGTGGTGCACACCTGTAATCCCAGCACTGAAGCGGGTGGATTGCTTGTGCTCACAAGTTTGAGACCAGCCTGAGCAAGAGCCAGACAGTGTCTCTAAAAATAGCTGATTACCATGGTGGGCACCTGTAGTCCCAGCTAGTTGGGAGGCTGAGGAAAGAGAATTGCTTGAGCCAAGAGTTTGAGGTTGCTGTGAGCTATAATAGACACCACAGCGCTCTACCAAGGGTGACAAAGTGAGACTCTGCCTAAAAAAAATAAAAAAATAAAGGTTCTATTATTGTTTATAAATAGAGCAAGGCACCCCTCATTGTCTATAGTAGGGCCAAGTGGCCCTATCCCTTGGTACACCTGTTCCAAAGAGCAGCAAGGTTGAGAAGCATCATCTTGGAGTTTTCCACCTCTCCCCACCCTTCATATTCAATAACTTCTCATGTCCTGTTCAAGCTTTCTCTTATGTTATTCTCATTCCCCACCCCCCATCTCATCCTTTTGCCATAAGTCTAGTAGAAGCCTTCAGAATCCTTTCTCAGGACTCTGGTTTAACTCCCCACCAAAATGCCCTCCAAATTCCTTCTGGCCCAGGGGCTGTGACTTTAAGCATCAACGGGATCCTATAACCTCCCTTGCTTTCAGCTGAGCCCTGTCAACATGCCCAGCCTCCTCCTGGCTGAAATAATCTCTCTAAAGCAGAGCACTGTGTTTCCATTTGGAACAAACCAGCATCTCCCATGTCCTTGAGCTTCCACATTTATTGTTCCTGCCACTTGGATTTTTTTCTTAAACCACCATGATCTTATTGCATAGAAGACTCGATATTATGGGCAATGTGTTTAGAAAACTGGTGTTTAGAATCTCCGAGGTAGCCAGGTGTTGTGGTGGACACCTGTAGTCCCAGCTGCTTGGGAAGCTGAGGCAAGAGAATCACTTAAGCCCAAGAGTTGGAGGTTGCTGTGAGCTGTGACGCCACGGCACTCTACTGAGGGCGACATAGTTAGACTCTGTCTCTCTCTCTCTCTCTCTCTCACACACACACACACACACACACACACACACACACAAACAGAAAAAGAAAAAAGAAAGAAAATAATCTCCCAAGGTACCTCATGATCTCCCCCACTTTGCTTTGCTTTGAAGAGAAAACCAGGGCTCAGAAAGGCCCAGGACCATGCTGTGTTGCCATTTCAGCCTCAGCATGCCACCATGTCCTGATCAGCAAACTGTTCAAGGGACATAGCTACGGTCCCAGGCCCATCAGGATGAGATGATCGGACACAACAGCCCTCATATTTTGGATGGCCTTGGAGGAGGCCTCCCGGCAATGTCCCATATGGTCATTTCCTTATCTACAGTGACACCAAATGCAGCTGTGGGCAGTTGCTAGGTTACAGCTTGTGTATGGAGAGGATGAATCATCCAGCTCCATGTCAACTCATTTATAGTCAGTTTTCCTGCTATCTATTTGCTTACTGACCATTGTCCCCCAATTTAACTCCCATTGAGTACAAATTGTCCTATTTTTCAATCTTTTTTGATGTGTTTCAGATTTTAGAAAGTCAATTTGTCTAAGGGCATTTTAAACTGCGCAGTGTAGCACATTCAGTGACTGTTGGGTGTGGTGGATGTTTGCCAAGCTTTGGAATTTCCCAACCACTTTGCACATCTTTCTTATGTTTGGGGACATTTCCACCATGTGACTCTTCACTCTTGTCACAATTTTCTAGCTTCCCTTGCAGCTAGGGCATGGACAGGTGATCCAAGCTCTGACAACCAGCTACAAAATGCCAATTTGGAAGCAGATACCATAAAGGAGGTTCTATGCAGAACTCCTTTTATCAAGAGTGCTGAGACACAGACATTCAGCTGTGGAAGCTGCCTGTGACCTGACTTGGCTGTATAATCCCATGTCCAGCTTCAGAAGTATCAATAGAGATGCCAGTCCAGTGGTCATAGAAATAGCATTTCCACTGGCAGAGTTTGATGGTATAACTCGGGTGTGATTTTTTGGCTGACTAGCCTCTGAACCTGCTCTGTGGCCCTCCTGAAGATCATACAAGGGACTTACTATTTTTCCATGAACTTTTTAATTCTGTGTGAACTAGCTTAAATGGATTCCGTTTGTGACCTTGACAGATAAAATGAGGTTATTGTGTGGCTTCCATTTTTCTATTTTAGCTTTTTTTCAACTGTCTTTCTTTCCCAGTCCCTCTAATTCATACACTGTAATTACACTCTGAAACAAAGTGATTATCCAAATCATTAGGACCCAATATTAAAGGTAATAGGATGCAAGGAGTCATGAATATTTACATTCAGGGCAGACTTACCCTCAGTCTTAAATTTTTCTACATCATCCCATTACTTATGACAATGCTAGAAACTTGGTAAATCCTAATTAGAAAAATGCATATTTGGCAGTTGGAAGTCATTTGGCCAAGCAGCCTCTTCCCAGGACAGCTCCTGGGAAGCCCATTGGCCAGGCTCAGCTCAGTCCTATATGAGACCAGCACCAGCACTGTCCTGGTGTAAAATCGGAAGTGGCATTTATATCCCTCAGACCACCCTTGGATGACTCTGGCTTGTGGCTCTGTCTCATCCTCCTCCAAAACTTCATTATATATAAAGATGTGGACATTTTTGGCTCTTAATAATACACTTTTCTATTCTGTAATATTTCTTTTATGTGTTGGCTTTATATCTCTGACCAAACAGTTAATCCCTCAGGAGCAAGAGTCCTATCTTGCATTTCATTTTGTATTTTATTCCAAGCAGAATGTTCTGGATATTGTAATGGTTTAATAAATATTTGCTGACTGATTTCCTTCCTGAAGTGGTAGAGTATAATTACATCTCTTCATTCTCTTATATGTGTGTGTGTGTGTGTGTGTGAGAGAGAGAGAGAGAGAGAGAGAGAGAGAGAGAGAGACAGAGAGAGAGAACTGAGAATCAATAAATAATGAACTCCAGGCATGGAGTTTGGAGCCAGGAGAATCAAAGAAAAAAGATACCTGTGTGGGTAACTTCTCCTTGGTTTGTCATGTATAAATTGGGGTTTATAATAACACCTACTTGAACCACTTCCTCAGGTAATTGGGACTTCTTGAGAGATAATATGTACTTTAAAAACCTTTTGTGATTATTCTCTGGTCTGCATGAAATAGGATGAGAGGAGGTAGTGGAGAAGAGGTACTAACAGTATAGTGTTGGGTGACGCCTGTGGCTCAAAGGAGTAGGACACCGGCCCCCATATGCCAGAGGTGGTGGGTTCAAACCCAGGCCTGGCCAAAAACTGCAAAATAAAAAACAGTATCATGTTGAGAAGGAATCATAGCTGATCTTACCCCATCTTCCTGGGGTGAGATCAAAGATGGGTTTTGTAGCACTGGGCTATTAAATTTCCAAGTGTTTCTAGGCAGCAGGCATCCTCTACTCCAAGCTGAAGTCATCAATTCTATCTCAGACTTCACAACAACTAAACCTATATAACCCTGCCCCACTCTCATCTTGGCTTGGATTCTAGTCCTATCTCACAGCTTCCACATCTTCCTGACCCTGGTCTCTGACCTCTTGCCCCCATTCACATGGAGGGCAGTTATTGCCCTAAAAAAGCAAATCTGATTCCATCACTTCCTTCCTGCTTTCAGATTATCTGTTGGCTATCTAAGTCGTATGGTGTCTCTATACCCAAAGAGGGATGTTAAGAGGTTGTAGCAACCAGGTAAGAGATATTGAGTTTGTGAATTAGGGTAGACAGAGAGGTGAAGAAAGATTTTGGAAATACTATTAATACCTCTCCATGTGCATGTGTATTGTAATACAAAATGTGAACAATAGTAATCTCTAAGGTTTCTTCTATTAATTTACGTAATAAATATTTATTGCATACCTGCCATGTGACAAGCATCATTTTAGGCATTGAAAATATGAGGGAACAACATAGATGCAGACCCTGCCTTCATGTAGCTCACATTGCACTGAAGAGAGAAAGAACATATAGAGAATACAGTGCCTGGTGATTGTCCCTTGGGGAACTACTTGAGATGAACTAGGAGAAAAAAGCCCTCTGAGGAAGTGAATCTGAGCTGAACCACAGTGAGAAAGAGTTAGCTGGAGCCAGGTCTGGAGAGGAATATTTCAGACAGAATAAAAAGGAAGAGCAAAGGTCCTTGGTTGGAAAAGAGTCTGGCGTTTGTGAGGAAAGCATGCCAGTGGGTATGCCAAGCAGTCTGCTGGGGGAAGTCTTACTGGACATGGTGGAGAGGGAGACAGGGGCCATATTATAAAACTTCGCAGTCACTGCCAGGAGTTTGAATTTTTCTTTTAAGAATGGGGGCCATCCCAGGCTCTGAGCCTGGGAAAGACTTACTATGGTTTATATGTGAGGTGAGTTACTTGGTTCCTGATTGAAGAGATTATAAGTGTCCAGGTGAAGGTACACAAGTATGGAAGCAGGGACCCAAGGTAGGACACTGTGGCATGGGCTCTGGCCGAGATGTTGGTGGCTTGAATAGAAGGGCTCCAAGGACAGGAGAGAAGTGGTCAGCTACAGGGTCTGTCTTATAGGTAGAGTTGACTGCTTTCTGATGAATGACTGAATGTGACTGGAAAGGGCAGGAAGGAATTGAAGATGACATAGGGGGATGGTGATGCTCTTTGGTGAGACAACTGGGAAAGGAAAATATTTCTGGAAGAAAAGTTGAGTTCAGCTTTGGACATGTTAAGTGCAAGGAGCTTCGTATCAGTTTGGTGGAAGTGACAAATGGCAGTTGGAGAAAAAGTCTTGCAGCTTTGGGAGAGGTCCTCGCTGTGCATTTACTTTTGTGAGTCATCAGTGTGTAGATGATATAACAGTCACAGGGATGGGAGGGACCATCCAGGGAGAGAATGTAACTAGTTAGGCTCCAGAATACCCCAGAACTAACTTACCAATACAGAAAATAGGGTCTGAGGAACCTGGGGAGTGAGATTAGTGAGGTTAGCCAGAAACCAGCAAGCCCCTACTGAGTGAGGAAGGTATGCCCAGATGGAAAATTTGGTTAACTGCTCCCAACATCCTTGAGAGGCAGAATAAGACTAGGGGAGAGAAAAGGAGAGAACACAGATTTGGCAACATGCAGATGATTTTGGTGACTATGGTAAAAGCATTTTGGGCCCGACTTTGGAGTGCAGGGAAGGAGAGTTGAGGATGTGTATTTGACAAGGTACATTGCTTTCAATAAGTTTTGCTGGATCATAGATGTTTTTGTTTATCATATATTATTATTTTTTCAACAACAAGAATTTATTACTTGTATAATAAGTCTATATACATTGTAGATAGTACCCTGATGTTTGAGGGAAAGAGAAACTCCTCAGTCTAACCAAGCAGGTCTTCGTCTTCCTTCCACTCCCACTTGTCCAACTCTAGGCTTGCCATTCTCTGCCAGCACCAATCTTGTGTCTGCTGAAGTTACTATTTCATTCTTGCCTCTATCTATCTAGTTAAAGTAGTTTAGTGCCAGGCGTTACCTGTGGCTCTGGCTTCCACTCCTTTCAGCATCTGTAAGCCTTACAAACTCCCATCTCACTCACACCCAGGATCACCCACTTACACATTTACCAGCCACCCAGTTTCACCTGGGCATCTGTCTCAGAGTTGCAGACAATGCTTCTTTCCTGCCTTCTACTTTTCTGTCTCTTAGAGAGGCAGGATAGGAAAATGGGGGAAGAGAACACAGTCTTAAAGTCAGACGGACACAGTTCTTTTCTCCATCTGCTACTTATTAGCTGTGTGACTGTGGGCATGTCTTTTAACGACCCTGTGCCTCAGTTTCCTCATGTAAAACGGGGTTAGTAAAACCCACATCCTGTCAGTGGTGAGGTTAGATGGGTCAACTTTTGTATTGCCTGGTACAGAGTAAGCAGCAGCTGAGGTGGCTCACTTTGCATCAGCATTGCGCAAACTGGCTGTGCCACGATAGGTAAGAACTAGGATGTTTCAGACGTGTGATCTGGCAATGGGAACCGCTCGTAGGATCCCAAGGTACCAGCCATATGGTGTCTCTCCTCACAGGGCGTGTGCTGGTCCAGTGACCTGTTTTTCCAGCCGTCTCACACCCCAGACCCGCGATCACGCGCCCCCCACCCATGACAGAACCTGACAAGGCGGCGGCTCAGGCGCCTTTCCGCCCCAGCCTGTAGCCACGGACCACACGTCCCATCCCGGGCGCTCGGCCCCGCCCCCTGCCCAGGCGCGTCTCTCCAGCGGGCCGGCTCGGGTGTCTGAGCGGCCGCGCCTGCGGGCTGTGCGCGCTGATTGGCTGCACCGCTACGGCGGGCGGCCCGCGGAGCACACACCCTCCCCGTGCAACCAATGGGCGCGCGTACGTCACTGACCCGGCTGCCCGCGAGCCGGCAGCCCCTCAATAAGCCACATTGTTGCACCAAACTCCAGCGCAGGAGTCCCGGGCCGCAGCTAGCGACGCTGTGTCATCCAGCTAAGAAGATCTGCCAGCGGGAACATCGCGTGTGGGAGCTTGAGAGGTCCGATAGCCCTAGTGGAGCAGGGCTGCGACTCTTCTCAAGTTGAACCTTAAGTGATTTTGTGGCTGAAGTTAGCGTGTTGGCGTGGGACAACCGGACACGTCTCCAGGAGTGATACTTAGGCGACTTCTTGCAGTTGGGACTCCAGAAACCCGACTAGAGACCCCAGACCTTCCCTGGCCGGGCGCGCCATCGCCGTTAGCCTTCTTTGTGTGCCACCCGGACTCTCTGCTCCCGACCCGCAGCCAAGAGCAGATACAAAGCGGTTGGACAGTGTGGTTCGCCTCCCCCGCACGCACTCCAGCCTTGGTTTCCCAACTCGGCGCCGTCGGGCCGCGGCAGGATGATTGCCTCGCATCTGCTCGCCTACTTCTTCACGGAGCTCAACCATGACCAAGTGCAGAAGGTAAGTCAGCGAGGCCGGAGGCAACTGGCTTGCTTCTGATAAAAGTTAACGTGGTCTCCGGGACTCTACTTCTATACTCTGCGGAGACCCGTTTTCTCCGCACTCCGGGACGAGGACGAAACCGAGGACCAGGAAAAAGTCTGGGCAGCGGAGAAACTCCTGGGCGAGAAGAGCCACGTCTGCTAGACACCGGCTTGCGTTTGCGCGCGTGCGAGGCGCCAGGGCTCGCGCACCGCCGGGCTCTCTCCGTGCCTGCCGTCCGGAACGCGCTCGTCTCTCCCCTAGCCACTTTTTCTTGTTTCTATAGGGGCGGGCACCCCGCACGGAGTCCAGGATTGCTGGACCCACGTGGGAGGAGCGCCCCCCCCTTCTGCAGCCCGAGTTCCGGCGGGAGCACGTGGGGACAATCGTGGCTGGGGGAGGAGGCTCCTCTGCCTCTGTGGGGCTACCGGGCACCTCTCGCGCGTTTAAGGACCACGTTTAGGGTACAAGCGGTTCCCCTTCTCGTTCCTCGCGGCCTTGCGGAGGTAGGCTTGAAGAGAAGCCGCCTCGGAACGGAGCTGGAAGGGGGGCAAAGGAACTCCTCCCGCCGCGCCCCCTTCCCGGAACTGCGGCTCCCGGAACTGAGGGGCGTCTATCCATCCCCCACCCCCAGGTCTGCCTAGGGACCGACCCGCTTCGCGTCCCCAGGGCCGGCCTCCGAGTCGGGAGAAGACTTAGTTACTTTCTAGTTTGCTCCTAAAAGTTACTCGCAGAGGGTCAGCCCCTCATTCCCAGATTTCTTACGGTTTTTGCCCTTCTGAAAGTGAGCTTTTCCCTTGCCCTACGGCCCGAACTGTCTGTGCCCGCGTGGCTTTCAGTAGTGCCCACCACCGGAGCTCTCTCCCTGGCCCGGTCATTTACGTTAAAAAAGCGCCTCGGGCCCTCTGGAGAACCACGATCTCCCTGCCTCAGGGAATGGGGTGGGACCGGAGCTGGGCCGGGCTGGGGGCACTCTCTGAATTCAGTATCCGAAAGACCCGGGATTAAGGGTTTGGCTCTAAGCCAGAGCCTTGGCTGGGGAATTTGAGGTAGAGGATGAGCTGGGGTGGGGGTGATGGGGTTGTTTTAGAGATGTGAGGCAATGACTGAACGTTGCTCAATTACATGCTTGAAATATCAGTGTCTGGTGGGAACACATTTTTGGGAAAAAGTCTTGACATTATCGTTCCGTGGGGCAACCTGCCCGTATTCCCATTCTGGCGGTCCTGAGGGCAAAAGAGAAGATGATGGGTTTCCACATTGATGTAATGAGGGCAGATGAACCTCCACATAAAAATTGACGTTACTCAGCCTCAGAGTGGAGGAAGAAGTCGAGGGCGGCTGGTTGTCTTGAGTTTTACCATGTTCAGTAACGGTTGTTACTCTAACTTATTTCTGGACATGGCTTTACATTTTCATTCAGTTTACTTAACAACGTGTCTTTGAGCTGGCAGCGTCTTGGCAACTTCTTAGCTTCCAAGATATGAGTTAACTCTTGGTGAAGGCTATTATGTCTTGGCAAGTCCCAAAATACTAAGTGGAGTTTCCATCCTATAATCTTAGGAATGTCTTCTCAGTTGGATGTCACCCCCAGGACATTTGAATTCTTGTATAAATTTACTGTTCCCAATCCAGTGGGAGACACTAGGACTGGAAACTCAGTGGAGTTTTATCACTGTCAATGGGGATGGAGGTCATCTTTCTAGTCCCAGAGTGGAAAGGGCATTAGCCAAGGTATCTGGAAATGAATTAATTCTCATCCTTGTCTTGTGGACTGTTTAACCACAGGATTCTGAGTCTCTTTGGACCATTTCTTTTTCAAAAATGAAGATGATGACAGGAGGCTTGCCCACTTATGAGATTGTGATGATTAAGCACCACAAAGTGAAATCATCCCTCCTATCAAATTCTTTACCCTGGCAGCAGCCACCTTTCTGCCTGAGAAATGTCCCTGAGACACATGTGCATTTCCTCCAAATTACTATTGGGGACAGAATAGAATCAGCCCTTTAACTCACTAGGGGTCAAGAACCTCTAACTTAGACTCCCTGCTTTGGTGAGCATAGCTGTTTGTACCAGCTGCAATTAGATAGGAAGTAGGAAGGGAATCAGAATATTTTGGAACCGTCTTTCTGAGTTACTGTTGGAGGGAAGAATTATGAGAGAATGATGAAGACTGAGTTTAATTTTTATAGTCTCTTGAAAAGATCTTTTGATTTGGATTCTTCTGAAATCCACTTGTGAAAACATCATCTTACACATTCTGGGTTATTGTCTGAGGACATGGGGAAGGCTTAGGTTTACCTGCCCACCAGGACCACTTGTCTCCTGATGGAAGTCCATCGTTTGCCACATGAGAGACAAGAATACTTTGTCTCTCATTTGGCAAAAGTGAATATTTGTGTTTGCTTTTGAACTTGGAATTCAAGAGCAAACACAGAACATCTACTGTGTACCTGGAACATTCTAAGCTCTTTACATATATTAAGTTATTTACATTCACACCAACCCGATGAGGTTTGTACAGTTGTTATCAGCATCTGTTTTGCTGGCGAGGAACTGAGGCCTAGAGTAACTTGCCCAAGGTCACTAGCTTTTTTGTAAGAGCTGGGGATTGAAGCCACACAGGTGGCTCCAGAGCACTGTGCTCTTTTTTTTTTTTTTGAGACAGAGCCTCAAGCTGTCACCCTGGATAGAGGGCCGTGGCATCACAGCTCACAGCAACCCCTAATTCCTGGGCTCAAGCGAGTCTTCTGCCTCCGCCTCCCAAGCACCTGGGACTACAGGCGCCCGCTACAACGCCTGGCCATTTTTTGGTTGCAGCTGTCATTGTTGTTTGGCGGGCCCAGGCTGGATTCGAACCCGCCAGCTCAGGTGTACGTGGCTGACACCTTAGCCCGTTGAGCCACAGGCACCGAGCCAGCACTGTGCTCTTGACCACATACTTGTCTGCCTCTGGGGAACATTAGTGGGCTCATAGGCCCCACCTGTGTCCTCTCATGGATGCTGGTAGTACCCTCATCCTTTATGTCCCACAAGAGGAACTAGCTCTCCTGTTACTTTGATCAATGACATGAGTTAGTACCCTCTGGTTATTCCAGCTAAGAGCCTTGGATTCATTTTCACAAACTTTCCCCTCTGACTTTGTTAACTGGTCTCTGGGCTACTTCAGAGGCCTCCTAAGGATTTCCTTGTTTCTAGTTTCTTTCTTGAGCCAGACTGGATCATTTCAGAAGTCTTCTACAACTCTGCACTGGCTGCTGAATACCCCCACTGCCTCTCCCACCTCCGACCCACCTTTCTCTCCATCCTTTCATTCCCAGAAACTCAATTGCCATCCTGTCATGCCTGTGCATGCTAGGTCCTTTATTCCTTGCTCTTTCTGTGAACTTGAGTGCTTTGTCTTTTTCCCTCTTAACTCTTTCTAGCTCAAATGCTGTCCCCTCTCTCAACTCTCTCTACCTTCTCCCCTTCCTGTGTGCTTACAGCGGTGCCCTTGAACCTTGCATGGCATTTGTTTCATTCCATCATACATTAGAATTGGTGGTTTTTAGTTTGGGATCCTTCCTCAGGACAAGAAGGATCCTTGCTTTTTGCTTTCACCACGACAGTTCCTGGCCACTTGTGAGGTGCTCAGTGAGTGCAAGAATAAAGGAGGGGATCTTCCTCTATAAAGAGGCTGAGTGAGAGCTGCGGGAAGTGGAGGAGGGTGGGAGGCAACTGGGGGTAGTTAGCCCTGGTCAAAGGGATGGGTGTGTGGGTGGACACTTAGAAGGAAAGGCGGTTCTCAGGATTTTTTCTTCAGGCTCAGCACCTGTGGCTCAAGCGGCTAAGGCGTCAGACACATACACCTGAGCTGGCGTGTTCGAACCAGCCTGGGCCTGCCAAACATCAGTGATGGTTGCAACCAAAAAATAGCCAAGCGTTGTGGTGGGTGCCTTTAGTCCCAGCTACTTGGGAGGCAGAGGCAGGAGAATTGCTTGAGCCCAGGAGTTGGGGTTTGCTGTAAGCAAACCAATTCTACCCAGGGTGACAGTTTGAGGCTCTGTCTCAAAGAAAAAAAAAAAAAGGATTCTTTTTTCATCCAAAGCATTTTCTGAAGCTAATCCTGTAATCAAGGTTCAAGTCCTGTCTGAAGAGACAGAAGATTGTTTTTTTATTAATTGAGGTAAATTAATATATCAGATATGGGATCTTGTCTTTTAAGAATGAGGATCAGGGTTAACCACAGAAGTGAAATGAAGTGTACCCCTTCCTTTAGCCATTCACCACATTGTTTTAACATGAGCAGGCTGATGCCATTTTTATTGGAATCCTGTAATATAAATTGCTTACTAAGGCCTGGAAGGGAATATCTTGGATGCCAGGATTCAACAGAGCCCCCAAGAGTCAAGATAGCCAAAAATTTTAATGTTTTTTGAGAATCTACTATGGGAGCAGGGCTCTCTGCAGAAAACAAAAACTGATAAACCTTTCTGTTATCTGGAGAGATAAGGCTTCAGGAAAAGAGAATTAATGGCTACTGAATCAAAAGAGGGTATATTATCATGGGTGGGTATAGAGTTAAAGACCTAAAGGAATATTTTGGACATCTATGATGTGCCATTAATCTCTAGATACGACAGTAAAGTGTCAAGAGTCAACTACAGATTAAATCCTTAATAAGATTATTTTTGGCTAGGTTAATTTTCATGGGGGAAACTGACATTAATAGGTAAGATTTGTCTCATTTATTCAACTTGTAACATCTTAGTATCCTTAACTGTCCCTTCTCCTATTCAGAAGACAACTGATGGTAGTAGGAATACTTTGTAGCTTTTGCTAACTATTCCATTTGTATTATATTGCTAAATTTCTATTTCAGAGAATGCTAAGAAGCCCCTCCTTTTTTTTCCACCCTTGAATGAATTAAAATTCCCTCTGAAGCTGCTCAGCCAAAGCCAATTTTTTTTTAACATTGCTTTTTGAAGTGGAACTTTTCCAGCACTCTGGGGAGTGTCAGAGCAGCTGGGGGTCCTTATCCAGGGGGCATGAAAATGTGGCAACTGAAGTAAGAAGATCTGATGTACCCAATGAACCTGGGAGGCCCAGAAAACTGGCTTCCTTTGTTCAGATGCTTCCGGTTTAAAAGACCAGCTCTTGATAAGAGGTTCCTCATTATCATTGTTGGATTTGGAAGTCAGCAAGTTTGGTTTGTTTTCCAGCACTGTATGTTGTCTGCTTTTGCCTTTTCAAAGCAGAAAAGGGGCAAATCAAACCCCAGAGTTCACATGGATCACATGCTACGCTTCCTTGCAATGGAGTGGCTATTTCTGCTTATTTCTAAAGTAGTTTCCTCCAGCCTTCGTGCTGCTGACATTTTGGGCCAGATAAGTTATTTTTTCTCTTTTTTGAGAGGCTATTCCAGCCTTTCAGAAAGAGTTTCTACCTTATCCAAAATTTTAGGGGCAAAGCTTGTTTTTTTTTTTTTTTTTAATTGCCTGGGGATTCATTGAGAATACAAAGAACCAGGTTACACTGCTTGCATTTGTTAGACATTCCTTTATATCAGTAGGAGTGATTTTTATCCCCCAGTGGAATTTGGCAATGTCTGGAGACATTTTTGGTTGTTGCAGATGGGTGAGATGCTGGTAAGTGGAGGCTAGGACGATGCCGGATATGACACAATGTGCAATATACCAGGTCCCTGCCCCCCAAAGAATTATCTAGCCCCAAATGTCTATAGTATTGAGGCATACTGTAGAAGAACATGGTCCACTCATCCCCTACCATCTTCAGTTTTCAATTGTGTATCTCGTGGTCAAACAGTTAGTTAGGAGTCCCAGGTGGGAACAGAGCCCTCAGCTGTCATCAGTGTGCCGTGGTATGGCACAGTCATAGTGGGAATTGGCTTTTATGAAAGATGAACTTGAGGTGAGATCTCCAGTCCATTGCAGTCAGCAGATGCCCACGTTCCCTCACTGAAGGGCATGTTTCCAGGGGGCGGGAGCCAGTTGCTGTGTCTCAGCCAGAAAAATAGGCAGTACAAGTTCATCAGGAAGCCGGTGGGAAAGAAGTCTGCTCAGTTGTCCTCAGGAGATGGCACCCTGGCTGTGCTGGAGTTTCCATGGAGGCCAGGCATCTGCCAGGCTTCCAAACAAGACAGACATGTGAGCTGGCAGAATGTGAGCTCAGAAGCTGCCCTGGCTAGAAAGTAAGCTAGAGGGGCTGGTGGCACCCACTGAGGGACAGTCCAGCATTATGGAGAGAGGCTTCTTGGTAAGAAGGGTCAGGCTTCCTGAGGTTGAATCCTGGCTTGCTGTATAAAAAGCAGTGTGAGCTTGGGCTAGTTATGGGTAATATACCTCTCTAAGCCTCAGTTTCCTCCTCTTGTAAACTGGAGAGATAGTTTGGATAATACTTTAATTGGGTCATTGTAGGGATTAAAGAGAAAGAAAGTTAATATATGTGAAGCTTTTAGAATGGTGGCTGACATATAGTCAATATTTTATATATTAAATATTGGTACGGATGGTCCCCAATTTATGATGGCTCAAGTTAGTGATTTTTTGACTTTACGATGTTATGGAAATGATACACATTGAATAGAAGCCATACTTTGGGTACCCATACAACCATTCTGTTTTCACTTTCAGGACAGTATTCAATAAATTACATGAGATATTCAACATTTGATCATAACATTGGTTTTGCGTTGAATGCTTTTACTCAGTTGTAGGCTAATGTAAGTGTTCTGAACATGTTTAAGGTAGGCCAGGCTAAGCTATGATGTTTGGTAGATTAGGTGCATGAAATGCATTTTCTACTTAAACCCTTTGGGATGTAACCCCATTGCAACAGAAGCAGCATCTGTCCATAAAGATACTTTCTCTCCTTCTCCATCTTGACAGGAACGAACAGAGATCCTGCTTTGACTTGGGTAATTCCCGGGGGCTCCTTTTAGGTAGTGTGGGTCCAGGCTCATTTGTGCCATCTGTCTGGTATTGGATTGGATCAGAAAACAGGACAGAAGGCTGGGACGTTCCTGAAGCCAGGGAAGAAGGAAGTATCCTCACTGTCCCTTTCAAATTCTAAAACCACTTTCCTGGGCATAGCAGACTCATCTTTGAGCTCTTCCTCTAACTTGCTTTCCTTCTGGTCCTCTGAGAAGTGGCACCCCCATTCAAAGGTCTCTGAGACACCTTGTACACGAGTGCACCTCAGGTTGAAGCATCTTCTTTGACATGCCATGAGAGACACGGCTATGCTGAATGATCACAGCATTGAAACTCCTTTTCCCAGGAGAAACCTAACCCTCCCTCCTCTCAGTAACTTCCCAGAGGTTTCCGAGGACAGTTGCTGAGGCTGCTAACTTCTGCTGGAGAAGTTTAGGAGTTTGCCAGTTAGATTCTTGCTCCCCCATCCTCACCTCTGCCCCAGACTCTGGCTTCTCACTGGGGAAACCGTTTATGGTGCCCTGTGCTGCTGTCATGGGACTAGGCCATGGTAAGTTTGGCTCCACTGATCCATGGAGTGTCACTGAAGGAAACAAACACTTTCACCTTTTCTTTTGCACATTGGGTGAAGTTCCCCGGCTATCTTGGGGCTTAGCAGACAGCTCTTGCTCCAAATTTCCCCCAACTGTGGGCTGTTCAGTGTGTCCCCTCCTGCTAACATTGGGGTGCCTCGGGTTCCAGATATGGCTCAACAGATTATGTAGAACCCATCCCATCCACCGACCCCGTGAGCAGCCTTTGTGTCATCCAAGTCAGGTGTTAGGAGTCGTGGCCCTGCTCCTGTGGACAGAGAATTTCAGTTTCTCTGAAGTGCTGCCTTCTTTTAGGGGTGGTCACATATTTTGTACTTTTGTCTGTGGATCTGTAAGCATTTCCTTGATGTTCCTTTTCCTGGACAGACCTTGGTAATCTCATTGCAGAGTTAACCAAGAGAGTGACTCAAGGCTCGTAGAACCTGGAGCCCACCCGCCTCCCACTTACCCAGCCTTCCTGCCCATCTCAGAATCCCTGCCTAGGAGGCCTGGAGGTGATCCGTGTTCCCAGCCTCTTCCTTCTGATTTTCCTCTTCCTTCCTATCTATATTGCCTGATAAAGGAATGAAGCCAGATAAAACATTTGACAGCTTTAATTAGGGTTAAATGAGGGCATTTAAAGCTGCCACTTTTCCTTTATTCTCATTTGAAGGACTTCCTCTTCCTGCTTCCTCCCAATTTTTCCCATCTCAGGCTTAGGGAGGGGGTGCTCAGGCTCTCCCTGCCTGCATGAGGCATGCACTAAGGCTCTTCTGCCTTGGCAGACTGCCTGGGGCCTTGGCACCACCTGGAGTCTTGTGGGTGAGGCTGTGCTGCCTGCTGCCATTCTCTGGCGCTCCAGGCTAACTTAGTCGCCTTGAAGCCACTGCACCCAGCCTTCCACAGTGGCCTCCTGCTGGCCCCACTCAGCTCATAGAGAGCTGCTCTTAAGGCTCATGCTTTGTCCTTGGATCCCTGGTTATGCCAGCCATCAGCACCTCTGCCTTCCTGCAGGAGCTTATGCATCACTATGCAAGGGTGATAGCCTCACTCTGCAGTGGCTGAAGGCCTTGCTCAGCACTAGATGTTGGAGGGGGCTAGAAGAATGTTACCCTGCCTGTGTGTGGCCAGAGGAGCCTCTCGATGTGCTTTGGTTCTGGAAAACTCTTTGCTGCCCACAATTGCAGTGCCCTATCACGGATTGGGAGGAGTGAGTTCCAGGATTTCCACCACCACCATCCTCCAGCAGCTGGACTCCTGGGCCTGCACCTCTTAGGACCAGGAAAATGAGGAGGATGAGCAGAGGGAAGTGGGAACCAAGTGCATTAGAAGTGTGGTGATTGGGTCTCCTGTGTGACCATCGTCTCCCTCTGGTCTTTTACGGGGACCAGCATGGTGTCTGTCATGAAGAAGACCTTTCACAAGAGGCTGCTACTGTACCGCACAGCTCTGGTGATTGGAACCCTCTACTCCAATGCCGCCTTCCAGCTCATCCCTGAAGCTTTTGGTTTCAACCCTCTGGAAGATTATTATGTCTCCAAGTCTGCAGTGGTGTTTGGGAGCTTTTATCTTTTCTTTTTCACAGAGAAGGTCTTGAAGATGCTTCTTAAGCAGAAAAATGAATATCACACAGACATTGCCATTATGTCTCTGAGACCCTGCCTTTCAAGAAGGACCAGGAGCAAGACAATGATGGAAAAGCTGCAGAGGGAATTCTGGACCACAAATGATTCTTCAACACTGCAACAGCGATCTGAGTGGCAAGGCCCAGGATGGACAAGAAGGTCATGGCAGGCTTCCTCTGCATGCAGGACCTGCAGGCTTCCCAGAACACCTATTACGGGCTAAAAGGTGTTGGCACTCTGGCCTTGACAATCACCCTGAGTAATGGCCTCCACAGTTTCATCAATGGCCAGGCCATTGGTGCTTCCTTTACCGTGTCTGTTTTCTAAGGCATCAGTACCTCAGTGGACATCCTCTCTGAGGAATTCCTGCAGGAGCTGGGAGACTTTGTTATTCGGCTCAACGCTCAGATGAATGTCTTCTTTAGCTTCCTTTCCACCTGCTGCTACTCCATGGGTTTGGTCTTTGGCATCCTGGCAGGCAGCCACTTCTCTGCCAACTGGATTTTTGTGCCGGTTGGAGGAATGTTTTTGAATATTTCTCTGGCTGATGTGTTCCCTGAGATGAATGAGTTCTGCCAAGAGGATGAAAGGAAGGGCAGCAGCATCTTGATCTCCTTTGTCACCCAGAACCTGAGCCTCTTGACCTGGCTCACCATCATATTGGTCCTCACAATATATTTAGGACAGAGCCAGATTGGGTAGGCCTTGGGCTGCCTGATCTCTGGCTCAAGGGACCCAGCATCCACGAAGCATCCCGGAAGAGGCAATTCTCTTAAGAATTGATGCAGACTGTATTCCTGCATTCAAATGTCAAGCTGTTTTTAAAATGTTCTATCCTGGGAATAAGCCACAGTGCTAACCAGTCTCTGGAAGTGCCTGTCACCCTCTCCTCTCCTTCTCTTCTGACAGTGACTCTGGAACCTGAATGAAGCTTCTTGATAAGCCTAACTTTTTTCTCTGATCACCCTGGCCCTTTTCTCTTGGAACCACTGCTGGAAGATTTTGAATCCTTTACCTAACAAGGCAAAAATACAGCCAGGGGTTAAACTTGGTTAGCAATATCAAGAGGTGAATCCATAGTTTAGGGCCCATGAGCCTAAGTGTGCATCATGGACCTCAGGCTGCCCAGTTTCAAACTGGGTCTACCCATTCTCACAGAGAAGAGACAGGAGACAGGAATCCTTCCCACTTTTTCAAAGTCTGTTCTTTTTGTTGCCTATGACTTCTCAAAGAGAACTGAAAATCAGAGCAGAAAAGTAGGGTTGGAGAAGGGGCAGGGATCTTCCCAAGAGAGAGGGGAAGTAGAATGAGGATGCAGACAATGCATATCTTGTCAAGAGGCTCCTTTGTTCCCACTGGGGTGCTGAATATTGGTTCTGCAGCAGCACCTGGTGTTCCTGGCTGTGCAGGTGAGCTAACATGGAGATGTAGTTACCTGGACCCCTTCTTTCAGGTTAGCACTGAGAATGGAGGATCAGGAGCTCTGCAAGAAAACAATTGGCTTTGCTGTAATTTCCTCCTTCACTTCCCCTTTCATCTTCTGAGAGATTTTTAGCTGCCTCTCCAGAATCACGTTCTGAGCACAAACAAGGTGTTAGTGTCAGAGGGGAGACTGCACAAACTATCCTCCCCTGACTTGTAGAATTAGGCTTCAGTTTATGTTCTACTTAGACAAGGATTGGTCATCAGTGCAGGCAAAATTTAGGATCTGCTAATTATATAAATAAAAGTACAAATAATGGAGGACTCTGACCTGCCAGGTCAGAAACTTGGATTGGGGCACTGTGGATGTTTGCAGAATGGTGGCCTTGATGATTATGCTGCAAATGAGTTTTAAATATCTTCTCTACATTACCACTTCCTCTCTTCTCCCCACAAAAAGATTGAATTCTGTATTGAATTGAATATGAACTGCTCTAATTCTTTCCAGAAAATAGATGGATATACATGTCCATGAAACTATAGGCCAGCCTCAGGCACTGTGTGTGCAGCCCTCACCTCAGAACTCTGGTTTCATGGGAGCTAATCCCCAGGTTCACTAGGTGAACTGGTTTATTATTATCTTATTGATAATGTGAGATTCTTTAGCTACTTTGGGGAGCCAATCTCTCCTGCAGCCTAGGGGCCATGTTTGCAAATGGATTTGTGTTCATGGCTGTCAAAGAGTGCTGGTTCATTGCCAACACCTGTATTTTTCTGTTCTTATACAGAAAAACTGTCCACTTTTCATCATTAAAAGCAGCATCTGTTTTGCTTTTTCTTCTTGGGAAACATCCCACAAACCAGGAATATTCTTGAAAAGAATAAGAGCAGGGAAACTGCTGCTGATACTTAAAAGTTTTTTCCTTGCCTGTTGGCTTCGATGGATTTGAGAATAGGCTGAAGAAAGAGGAAAACTTCAGCAACCAAGATTCTAGCTTAAATATCAGGACTGATTCCTGATAGGATTATGGCCCAGTTTTACCAAAGAACCAATTCCTTGAATGTTGGAATCTTAACTTTTTATATTATTATTTTTTTGTTATTGTTTTAGAATGAATCTTCATTTCTGTTTTAGTTTTCTCAATCTGCTTTCAGGAGCTAGCAGAAAATAACACTCAAAGTTTAAGACTCTGGAAGATTTTCCTTCACTTCACTCACATTGCTGCATTAAATCGGTAATTTTAGCATCTCCAGTATATCCTGTCATTCTTTAAAAATACCCTTGGGGAGTAAAATGCCAAGTTAGAGTTATTAGGTTTCTAGTTTAGGAGATGAGATAAAAAATGTAATCTTTAGCAAATTAAAAAATAAAATATGAAATAGTAGGGTGCTTTCCCTTTTTGCACACACCTGTAGTAAGCTAAGAAATTTCTTTTCATAGACAGCTGCCTCAAAGAGAAATCCTCTTTAAACTATAATTGGAGCAGAGGACAGTCCTAGCTGGTGCTTGGGGGGGTGGAGACACTCAGATCATCTGAGACCGATGGTGAGTTGCCATTGGCAACAGATTTGCCTCATAAGCTGAAAATGTGGCAACTTCTTTTTGACTTTTAAATATTGTATTTGCTGTTTTAAGGATTTGCAAGTATCAGAGTCCAAGATGTGAAGAGTTGTTTTGAGGACTTTTTCACCCCTGGCATTAGCAGCTTCAGCTTCTCTTTTTCCGGATGGACCAGCTCCTACTAATGTTATAGCAAGGAAATTTTGTCACATGCAGGAATGGTAGGTAAGCTAGGGACAGGGGCTCTGCTACTTCCCACCTCCTCCCTGGATGGACAGGTTGCCATTGTCCTTGCCCTAAAGGTATTTTGTATCTTTTGTCACCTGGGAGCTATTCCTTTCTTGCTCATCCTTCCTGGAGGGTTTCAAAAAGAAGGTTGTTTAGGCCACCTAAAATCTGTTTTTAGTAAGTCTTCTTTCAAAGAGATTGTAACATGCTGGAAATCTGCTTTTTAAGAAAAGTCTGATTTTTGCAAGAGAGGTTAAGGTTTTATTGTTCATATTTCCCTTTACAGTTCTGCAATTCCATCACAGAATTTTTTTTCAATAACTTAGGTGTTATGAGAAGAAATTAGAAAAGAAAATTAACTTATGTGAACTGTAAATGTCTTGTTTGTAAGATTCTGTAAATAAAGCTATATATTCTGTAAAAAGAAAAAATTCTTTTTTTCCTGTCTCAGTCCCCTCCACAGCCCTCTAGCTGTGTCCCTCAGCTGTTTGTATTGCAGTAACTCAGGACACCCTCAGGCCTGAAGAGGCCAGGCACAATAGGGGACAGTACCTGACCTGGGGGAAAGCCAGAATTCAGTCTCAGGCAATCTGACTCCAAAGTGGCTGCCCTTAGCCCCTAGCATAAAGCTAGAGACAACTAGAGACGGTCAGTTTTGTTTCAGTTGCATGGGGTTATGTGTCAGGTGCCAGCTGGAATCCCAATGAACCATTGGGATTGTTATAGCCCAAACGCTTCATTTTACAGTTGAGGAAATCAGGTGCTGTATACTAAGGGCCCAGCCCACGTGCACACAGGGCAAGCCCCAGAGCTGAACACCAGTTTACTGATCCCCATCATGTTTCCTTTTTATGTCCATTTGTGAAATTCATCATTTAGGTGGGGGTTCCCCACGAACAAAGGAAGGATTTGCCTGGTGAGCTAGGGGACTCTATAATTTCTTGTCCAAACTGGGCCACTCTCATTAGTGAAAGAAGGCACTATTAACAGGTATGCTGGTACCAGTGTCATGAACAGATGGTCTTGGGCAAGCAGTGGCAGATGGGTGCCTTGCCTATCCTATGATGGATGCGATCTTGGGGTGAGTGGGGCAGACTGGGAGAGTCTAGGCCTGATATATGGAGCAGAAGGACAGACACAGAGGGATTTGGCCCAGCAGTTGGACAGGTGGCAGCCTAGAGTGAGGGGCTTACATGCCATGCCACCGTGGCGCAGAAGGCTCAGGAAAAGAACCTGGTCTCTGGCAGGGGCTGACCAGAATAAGGCAGAGTCTGACATCTAGAGAGGTCAGTGTGCCAGGCAGGATACCAGGTAGATGGGGAGGAAACGATGCTGCCACCAGGGTCCTGTGCAGTGGAGGTGCAGGCCAGCGCGTCCCCCTTCGCCAGGCTACTCTTCCATCTCTTCCCTCTTGCCTTCTCATAGCCGCCTTATGTAAACCGGTCCAAGGTTTCTTGAGCACCTTCTATTTCTCAAGTATTGAGCTAGCTGCTGGCATCACAGATAAGAAGTAGGGTACATGTAGTCCGTGCTTTTAGTCCTCTGGGACCAGTGAGAATGAAAGACACAGGTGTCAAAAGTGCATTGGCAGCACTGGCTGGGGAGAGGCCATTTGTGCTGGGCCCTGGAGGGCCAGTGGGAATTAGCTAAGCCCAGAGGAGGAGAACATTGTAGGCAGTGGGGTCAACATCTACATGTTTCTAACATTTTGAAAACAAATACTCCTCAAATATGTATTAATGTAGGTGATTTAAGTCATTGTAAATCCTTACTTTATTACAGTAAAAAACTGCCTACCGTCGGACCTTACTTTTAGTTTGTAATTACTCGTCAACACATGTGCCTCCCTCCAGCAGACTGAGCCCCTTGCTGGCAGACGCTGGTGTCTCCTTTCTCCCGGTCTCCTCAGCGCCCAGACCTGGCACGCTAAGCTTGGTGCGCAGTCAGTGCCTGCAGGTGAGTGGGCTGTGCCAGGGTCTCGTGCATCTGGGGTGCATCGCTCCTCTGCGCTGCTGCCCGCAGTCAGAACAGAATGTCTGAGGACAGAGGACCCTGGGCCGGGCGCCCCAGTGCCATCTCTTGGACCCCTCACTGTGCTGCTGCCTGAGGTCTGCCTGGCGGTAACATGAGGCCTCTGAGGGCTAGAACTGGCAGAACAGGAAACCCTGTGACTCACAATGGTGCAAGAGGATCCTGGAGGGGTGGCCTCGTGTGTGCCTCCCTGGTCGGCTCCACACTCCCCCACAGCCCCAGGCACGTGTGTCCAGGGTGCGTCAGAGCTGCCATCTCCCTGAGGTGGCATGGCAGCGCCCACGAGGGTCCTGTTTGTCCCATTCAAAGCAACAGTTGCAGCAGAAAGGTTACCTTTGGCCAGCGGGCGTTCAGAGGACAGGAGACTTAATAGCTCCGTGTCCGGCTGTGTGTCTTCCTCCCCAGCTCATCTTTTTTTCTCTTTATCAGAAACATCTGGTCCTGCCTTGGCAATTTTACAGGATAAACTTGCTGCTCTTTGTACAGCCTCAGCCCTCCCAAGAGGAGTCTGTGCGGGCATTATTATTAATGAGGTCACTGATAGCAGTCAGCTGGCTTTCCCAGGATGAACACACCTGTGCCCCAGGTGAGGCACTTGCCTGGCCACCGGATGTTGTGGGTCCTTCCAGGGACTAGGCCTGGGGGTGGGGAAACTTCTGTAAGTCTCAGTTTCCTTTTCAAAGACTTTTGGTAAAACTCTGGCAAAGGAATAATACAGAAATATGAAATTCTTTAGGAGGTAAGTTGCAAGCATGTGTCAGCTTGTTGAATCACTGGAAGGTTGTGTGCGGACAGATTTAAATGCTGAATCTTCCCTTGGTTTGTCCTCTCTTGACCTCTTTGATCTCTTTTGACTCTTAGGCCTCATATAGTAGGATACAGCCATGTTTGGGCCACCTGCCTTTTTTTCTTCTTGCTTTTTTTTTTTTTTTCCGAGATAGTGTCTTGCTCTATTGCCAGAGCTAGAATGCAGTGGTGTCATGATAGTTCACTGTAGTTCAGACTCCTCAGTTGAAGCTCAAGTGATCCTCCTGCCTCAGCCTCCCAAGTAGCTGAGCCTGTGAGTGAGCACTACCATGCCCAGCTGATATTTCTATGTTTTATAGAAATGGGGTCTTGCCATGTTGCTTAGGCTGCTCTTGAACTCCTAGGCTCAAATGATCCTCCTGCCTCAGCCTCCCAAAGTGCTAGGATGACAGGGGTGAGCCACTGTGCTCAGCCTTTCTACATCTTTTTAATTGAAGTGTAATACACATAGGAAATCAAATACACCAAGAAACCACCACCCAGTCCCAGTAACGGGTTATTACCAGTATCAGCCCCACTTTCTGGCTCTGATATCCCCTTCCCCTATCCATCACAACTAAGTATAATCACTACCCTGACTTCTAACGGCATAGATCTGTTTTTGTATTTAATATCAGTGGACTCGTACAGCATGTCCCTTTTGTGTCTGGCGTTTTTCACCCCACATTATGCTGTGCTATGCGATTCACCTACCCTGTTGTGTGTGGTATCAGGTGGTGCACTCTTATTGCTGTGTATATCTCCTATACCAGCCTGTTTTGACTGTGGTTGATTTAAAGCAGATGAACAGGTCATAAGGCCCTTGGCACCCAGAAGGCTCGGTCCTTTTTAAATTTCTTACAAGGAGGCCAGGTTGGAGCATTGGCCTAATATTTAGGTGACCTGGTTGCCATCTTTAGGACAAGAACATAAGTGTTCAAGAAAGCTGCCTGGGAAGACGTTCTAGATATTAAAGCAGAAATATCCCAAGATTAGAGAGGGAAGTTCAGGCTCGGCGCCTGTGGCTCAGCGGGCTAAGGCGCCAGCCACGTACACCCGAGCTGGTGGGTTCGAATCCAGCCCGGGCCCACCAAACAACAATGATGACTGCAACCAAAAAATGGCCGGGCGTTGTGGCGGGCGCTTGCAGTCCCAGCTACTTGGGAGGCAGAGGCAAGAGACTCGCTTGAGCCCAGGAACTGGAGGTTGCTGTGAGCTGTGATGCCACGGCACTCTATCCAGGGTGACAGCTTGAGGCTCTGTCTCAAAAAAAAAAAAAAAAGAGAGGGAAGTTCAGTTGTGCC
>CAUYRH010164517.1:0-20166 GCA_963574655.1 Perodicticus potto | reverse complement strand
ATTGAGTCATAGCTGTGTACAATAATTCAGTCATGGGGTACATTGTGCGGGCTTCACATACAATCGGAGATATTTTTATCAACCTGATTGATATAACATTCATGATATTTTCTCATTTACTATGTGAAAACATTTTTGATCTGTATTTAGCAGTTTTCTCCTGACCCTTCAAATATGTGGTGGGGGGTGGGGAGAGGATAAAGGGTGAGATCACACTTGTGGTGCATATTTGAAGGAATAATATTGTTAATGTGCTGAAAGAAAATAACGACCACCCCAGCATTCTAGATCCAGAAAAAAAAATCATCCTCTAAAATGGAAGGAAAGGGAAGATATTTCTAGGTAAATAAACGTCATTAAGTGGCTACTATATCTGTAATAAAATAAATACTGGCTGGTCAGGGTGCAGAGGTGCTTACGACTAACTGATCATAACCAGTTACAAATTCCTTTGTTCCTTCTCCACTCAGTTGCTTCACTTGAATAGACTAGAACAAATAAAATTAAAAATACTATACGAAGCCATTAGGAAAAAGGAGAATGATACTGGAGGGAAGCACGTAAATATAATAAGGAAAATAAGCATGACAGAATTGAAATAGGCAAAGGAGTCTAATGATTTCGTGTGAACAAAATAATTATGACAGTATTCTGCGTAGTTTAAAATGTGTATATATTTTTGGCACCCTTTGTATATTTTATAATAAAGATGTAAAGCATGTAATACCTCCTAGAATAACCACTTACTGAGTAGTATTAAGTAGATCTAGCAAGCTCATTGAAGAGGGAATAGTGTAACCATAAATACTTTCTTAATCCAAAAGAAAGCATAAAAGCAGAGGAAAGAAAAAGAAATATAAAATATATGGGGTTCAGGCCTATAATCCTGACCCTCTGGGAAGCTGGGGTGAGTGGATTGCTTGAGCTCTGGAGTGTGAGACTAACCTGAGAAAGAGCAAGACCCTGTCTCTACTAGAAATTGAAAACGAGCTAGGCGTGGTGGTGCACACCTGTAGTCTCAACTTCTCGGGGGGCTGAGGCAAGAGGATCCCTGAAACCCAAGAATCTGAGGTTGCTGTAAGCTATGACGCCACAGCACTCTACCCAGAGTAACAGAGTGAGACTCCATTTCAATAAATAAATTAATTAAAAAATAAAAATAAAATATGTGAATCAAATAATAAATGATAAAATTATATACATAAAGCAAACTAAAGGTCATAATTAAAAGGTAAAGGTATTTAATTTAAAAAACAACTATATGTTGCTTTCACTACAGTTTTACAGATATGTTGAAAATTAAGCTACAAATATATGCCAAGAAAATATTATACAAAAGAAATTTGTATATTAATATAGTATACTTTCTGACAGAATATGTAGCATTTAAAGGGTCACTACATAATAAAAAAGAATAAATTTAGTAGAAAGATATAACAATCCTAAATTTGTGTACACCTAATGAAATGGTGTAAAGAGTGAACAGAATTTAGCTACAATTTTTTTTTTAAAGTGCTATCTAGGAAATGTTCAAATATTTGAAAATGAAATTATACAGTGTTGAATCTCGCCAATTCCAAAAATCACAATAGAAATGAGAACATGTGTTGAACTAAATAATAATTCAGATGTGACATATAAAACGTGTGAAAACAGCTAACAGTTATTTTAAGAAAATTTAGGCTCGCATATTATAAAAGGAAGAAAGACTGAATGTCAGCGCTCTAACATCTAAAGTAGGTATAAAACCCCTGTAAAATAAACTACAGAATGAAAAAGGACATAGTATTGGTCCATAGGATTAGGGGCAGTCCTCCAGAGAAATGGAGGGTGGGGGGAGAGAAATATTTTAAGGAATTGGCTCACACAATGATGGTGTGAAGGGACAAGCCCAAATCTATAAGCTAGACCAGCAAATGGGCGCCCCAGGGAAGACTTGTACTCAGGGTCCAAAGGCAATTTACTGGCAAAATTCCTTCCCGCTCAGGGGAAATCAGTCTGCGTTCTATTAAGGCCTTCAATTGATTGAATGAAGTTCATCTACATTATGGAAAGTAATCTGCTTTACTCAAAGTCCACCAATTTAAATGTTAATCTCAGCTGAAGTCTACCTCCACAGAAGCATAAAGAAGGTTTGACAAAAATATCTGAGCATCATGTTACAGCCAAGTTGACACAAACACAAATCACCCTAGACAAAATAAAAATAGATATCAATAAAGTAGAAATAATTATATATTGAGAAAATCAAGAAGTCTAAACATGATCAATCTGTAATATGAATAAATAAAATTTGTTAAGCCCCAGTGTTATTGATCAGAGGAAAAAAGTATTTATTACATATAATACAAATTTCCAAAATCAGAAATAAAAAGGACAATATTGTGTCAGAGACTACATACATTAAAATTATTAAAATAAGATTATAACCAAAAATTATGAGTAAATTTAAAAAGTGTGGTAAGACAATTTCTTTAAAATAACAATTTGCAAAAATGAATAAGAGAAATAAAAATCTGATTATTCCTTTATCTTTTAAAGAAATTGAATCTGACGTTAGAAACATTCCTTTGAAGAAACTCCCATGTCCAGATGAATTCTTCTAAACAGTGAAGAAATAAAAGGAATGTTACACAAACTCTTTTAGGAACTACAAAAAGAAGTTGGTCACAAAATATCCGATGAGGCTTATTTCTCTCATAAATACAAATGGGAAAACAACCCCAAATAAAATATCAACAAATCTAGTTTAGCATATACATAATAAGCAAAAAAATACATTTTGACCAAGAAAATGTATTCTATTTAGTCATGATTTAATCTCATTTTTTTTTTAAAAAAATCATCAATCTCTACATTAAGAATATCACGATCTCCTTCACAGAGGTAGAAAAGGCATTAAAACATCAATTTCTGGTAAAACACTCCTCAGGAAAAAGAAATATAAGGGCTTCCAGTTTTAGCTCCAACATGTAAAGAGCTTAGTAATCATTACTCTCCTCCTCACAGGAAGAAAAGCTGAACAAACTGAAAATCAATGACTTTTCTTATATACATAAGAGAATTGAGGTCACAGAGCAAACTGCTGCTCAAAATATGGAAAGACAGGCAAATACAGAGAATCACAGCTGAGATCAGTTTGCCTGAAGCAGAGGCCTCTGGAGCAGTGAAGTAGTAAAAACACTAAATTTTGATGAATCCTAGAAGCTGAGTAATAACTGGGTTGAGAGTTAAAGACTCCTGGGTCATAGTACATGTACTGGTGGGGTCCCATGCCAGGAGCCTCACCAGGTAATTAGGTAAAGATCAATGAAAAAGTGTTTCCATATTTCAAGCAGGGTAGGAAAAAAAGTAGCCATTTGCCAATATGCTCAGAATAAAATCCATATCAATGGCCTTTCCTTTAATACAAACTTACAAACTGCCTTGCGGGAGCCTAATGTGCCCTCAGGAGAGGACAACTGGACAGCTCCATTTTCCTTTATACTTCCAATCTCATATGAGAGCAATAAAAAAAAAATGTCAAGTCAAAGTTTCTGAAGGTCACAGGTTAGGGATTCAGACCCACTAAAACATGAAGGCTTATTTTAATTATAAGTTTATAGAACATTATCTCTTCCCAACACCTAACAAACATATAAAATAGGTCTCTTGCATATAAACAAGTGATTATAACTGAGAAGCTTTCAGACACATATTTTATATATGAAGGAGTTCTTAAGGAAACTCAAAGAGCTTAAGGGAAAAAAAAAACTGGAGGACTCTCACGTTGCAGCAAACAGTAAACATACTCTATTTCCTGGCCTGATCAACATAAAACCTTACACGTTAGTTTGTTACTTGATACGTCATGTCCAGTTTTCACCAAAAAAAAATTACAATGGAAGGCAGGCTAGAAGACAAAAACAAAAACCCCAACAAAAGCAGCCAAAAAAGCAAGCTGAAGAGAGAAATCCAGACTCAGATATGATGAAGCAGCTGGAATTACCAAATAGAGAACAGACAAAAAGCTACAGCTTAAATAATGTGTTAAGGGCACTAATGCAAAAAGTGGGGAACCTACTAAAACAGAGGGGTAATGTAAGAAGAAATATGGAAATGTTAAGGTCATATTAAAGGGAAATGCTGAAAATAAAAAAATGTTATCACATAAAGGAACAATGTCCTTAGGAGGCCCATCTAATGGCCCATCTAAATTTTGAAAGAACCCGTGCAGAGGGGACAGGAGATGCTTATCTACAAAGGAAGATGGATATAGATGGCACCAGACTTCTCGTCAGAACCAATGCCCGCAGAAACAGAGTGGAGTGAAATATTTACAGTTGAAAAGAAAAAGGAGACAGCAAATAACACAACACCCAATATAGAATTCTGCAATATAACATTTTCTTTCCAAAGGGAATGGGAAAAAAAGATTTATTTCTTGGGTAAAAAACGAGGGAATTTGTTGCTAGCAGATCTGTCTTGCAAGAAAGATAAGAGTCTCTTCAGTAGGAAGGAAAATGATACGTAGGTCTAAAACTTATATCTACAGGCGTAAACAAAGAGAACATTGGAGGGAAAAAATAAAGGTAAAATAAAGTTTATTCTTCCTCTGGAGAAAAAAACATCCAATGTGCTCAATACGAATGTGAAACCAATATATAAACAATTACACACCCACACAAACAATAAAACACAAATACAGTCTAGCAAGGGGGAAAGGGGAGGGGGAAGGCAATTGGCAGTTGGAGGGGTCTCACTTACTGTGCACGATGGGAGGGCGTTCACATACCCCTTCGTGAAGAGCTCAACTACAACTTGAACTTTGCCCTGGAAGTGAGAGCAATGTAACCGAAAAATTTGTACCCTCATATTAATTTGAATTAAAAAAAATTATTCTTCGCTTTCTTATTTATCTAATAAATGTTCAAATTAATAATAGCAACAATGTATTGGGTGATTACAGCACATGGATCAATAAAATGAACGATAGCGTCGTAAGGCGTGTGATGGAAGAATAGGAATGCAGTGTTACAAAGTAGCTGCGGGTACCATACCTGCAGTGCCCCAGTTTTACTAGAAAATATACTTAGATGAGCTTTAAATGCATGTTGCAAACTCTAAGGCAATGTGGATTTATTTTTTAAAGCAGTATAATTATATGCTAAGAGAGGAGAGAAAATGGAATCATGTAAAATATTCAAAACCAGAGAATTCAGAAAAAGGAAAATTTTAAAAAGAAATACGACAAGTGTAAAAACTAAAACAATTGCAATTTGATAATTTAGATAAAGGGATCATTTCTTTAAAAGCTACAAACAACCCAAACTCACACAAAGAGAAATAGATAACATAATAGGCCTATGTTGAGGAAATGGAATTAATAATTAATAACCTTTTTAAAAGGAAGGAATAGCCTCAGATAATTTCACTGGTAAATTCCAACAAACAGTTCAGGAAAAATGACAAAAGCTTCTACTATCGATTCCAGAAAAAACAGAGGAGAGAATATTTTCTAACTCATTCTGAAGTCAAGATTACCTTAATATCAAAGCCAGATGAGGGTATTACGAGAAAAGAATTTTACAGGCAAATATTTATCATAAACCTAGATGCAAAATCTTCAATGAAATATTCAAAAAGTAAACGCACAATGTATAGAGAAGATATTTCACCATCTCTGAGAAGGATTTATTACAATTATGTGTTTCACATATTTTAAATCCCTGTTTTTTATGCATTTGCATTTAAGAATGTCATGTCTTCTTAGGAGAATTAATCTCTCATAATTTTCTGTGCTCTGAAGTCTAATTTATCTGATGTTATTATAGACAATATAGCTTTCCTTTGATTAACATTTGCTTCCTTTTTAAAAATTCAATCTGGTTCTATTACTATATGTGATGCAAGTTTCTTGCAGACAGCACATAGTTGGGTCATGTTTTTAAGTCCATTTTGCCTCTTTATATGTCCTTACACTAGGTCATTTAAAATATTTTTGTTTTAAACATCTCTACATACATTTAGAAACACATGAGGCAGTGCTGGAATTTTTGCTTCAATCATCACACATAATTAATAAAATTCAAGAAGAAAAGAAGAAAACTGACTGTTATTGCTTTTTTCCTAATGTTTTAATCTTTTTTTTTTTTTATCATTTTTAAATTTTAGCCATTATTTTATGGTGGGCCTTATGAGAATGCTTTTCTTTTATTTTCTCTCTTCTGCAGATGTCCTGATTTACTCCTAAGTTTTGAAGGATTTTCTTTTCTCTTGGTCAAGAATTCTGTTTTTTTCTTTTAGCACTAAAAAATATGCCACTTCCTTAATGATTTCATGTATTCTAATGAGAAATACATTTCATTTACATTATTTCTTCCTAGAGGTAAAGCGTAGTTTTCCTCTTGCTGTTTTCAGGATTTCTTCTTTGTTTTAGTGATTGAAAGTATAATGTATGATGCGTCTTAAACTGCATAGTTGTGATGTGTGTAGATTTCCTGGGGTTTGTCGTGTTTGTGATTTGCTCAGCTTCCTAAATCTCTAGATTTATATCTCTTGCCAAATTTGGGAACTTTTCAGCCATTATTTTTTCAAGGACTGACCTATCTTCTTACTCCTGCCTTTCCTGGATTTCACGACACAAATGACAAGTCTTCTGTTCTAATTCCACAGCTTCCTGACACTCTGTGCTCTGTTTTCTTTTTTTTCTATTTTCTATGTTTCTATGTTGTTTAGATTTAATTTTATTTTTGTCTTCAAATTAACCTGTTATTTCTTCTCATTTCCTTATTCTGCTGTCTAGCCCATTGATTGAGCTATTTTAGGGATTGTTTGTCAGCTCTAAAATTCCCATTTGATTATGTCTGTTGTGCTGTTGTAGCTTTCTAGTCTTTTAAAAAATTTTTTGTTTTTTTTTTGCAGTTTCTGGCTGGGGCTGGGTTTGAACCCGCCACCTCCAGCATATGGGGCCGGCACCCTACTCCTTTGAGCCACAGGCACTGCCTTTTTTTAGATGTTTTTTCAAACGTGCTCATGATCACTCATTTAAGAACTTTAATATGTCTGCCTTAAAGTCTTTGTCAGATAATTCTAACAACTCTGACATCTGCTTGATGTTGGCACCATGACAGTTAATTTTAAGCCAACGTGATAGGGTCTTAGGGTGTGTCAGTGGCGGCATTCCTGAAAGAGATTATCAATTGGATTAGTAAACGGAGTAGCGTGGATCTGGTCTCATCAATGTGAGGAGGTACCATCCAATCCACTGAGGGCCCAGAAGGAACAAAGAGGTGTAGGAAGAACAAATTCTATCACTGCATTATTAAACGGGAAAACCCATCTTCTCCTGGCTTTGGAGATCAGAGCTCCTGGTTCCCCAGGTCTCAAGATTCTGGGACTTAGCCCAGTCACCCCCTCCCAGGACAAGGTCACATGTTCTCAGGGAGATCTCCCTTTTACTGGGAGTTATACCATTGCCTGCCTTGTTTCTCAGACCTCAGAACTCAGACTGGACTTTGCCACTGGCTTTCCTGGTTCTTGAATTTGCAGAGCACATATTTTGAGACCTGTCATCTTCCATGATAATGTCAACCAGTTCCCATAATAAATTGCCCCTTACTCATCTTTAGCTGCATCTATTATATCCATGTCCTATTAGTTATGTTTCTCTGCAGAACCGTAACGATCGATCTTTTCTTATCATTCAGTTCAGCATCTTTCTGGTTTTTGCTACACTGAGTAATGTAAAACATTACTGGACATTTTTGTATTATGTTACGGGACTTTAAATCTTTCAGATGTAAAGAAGGTTTAATCTTCTTTGTTATTAAATCTCTTTTAGCTGACTTTTATAGACACCATTCCAGTGGAAGGAGAGATGCTATAATTTTATTGCCAGATGAAGTTAGAAGTCCAAGTTTTCCCTCGGTTCCAACTGACCTCTGAAGAGGAGACTCCTTGGTGCTGCTGGACGGGTGCTCCCTGACCTCACGTGGTCTCCACTGACACTGCAGTGGAGGCAGCTGCTGTTGCACAAGTCCTGACTCTTCACTAGGATTCCACCGACCACTGGAAGATTCCACTGACTGCTGGGAGAGACAGCAGTTTCTCATTTCTGTTGAGTGTAGGTAGAAGTCCCAGCTCCCATGTGGTCTCCACCGACATTGCGAGAGTGGAGGTACCTTAGTAACAGACCGAGGGAACGTTAAGTCTTTGCTTCCCACTTAGCCTTTGTTAGCATGAGTGCTACTGAGACTGTTTTTTGGTGGTTTTTCATCTTTGTTTTCCTATGATGCTTGCCTGGAGCAGAGGGACTATTGTTTAAACATTTTCTATCTTATTATTCTGCCTCTTTTCTGATCTTTTGGCTGGAGAAAGTAGGATTTTGGTTGGTTGCTTGTTCTTTCTGTGCTTTTTGGTGTTTCTGGGTTGAAACTGCTTTAGTTCCATGTCTGGATATATGAGGGTGAAAGAAATCTCCAGAAATTCACCACTGTGTTGTGTTATAGGTTCCAGGGTCCCTACACAGCCTGCCTTCTTCTATCTTTGAATCTTTTTACATTTGCTCTTTGAAGTACAGGGTTTTTAGTGCATCAAATTGAGGGAATAAGGAACAATGTTCCTATCAAATCTTTTCTGGAACTGAAGTATACATGTTTTTAAATAAACCACTTTATGAACATAAATGATTATTACTATGAACGGAAGGCTAATGTTTATCTTTAGTATTTATTTTTCCTCTATTTGCCCTTATTGGCATCTTTTAGCAGATAACACTATATTTCTTCCTATCTACTCCTATAGCTTTAATTTCTCCTAATTTCCAAGAATCAATGGTAGATAAAGGAAGGTCAATTTGATCATTCATTCTTTTTATGTGTTTTTCCTAGAAAACAAATCACCATTATAACCTCTCAGCATTTGGACTCCACACCATCCATTAAAAACATTCAAATGAAATTTAATGTAAAATATTTTAATCATCAAGGACTTTATAAAACTGTGCACTGCATTAGAGTTTTCTCAAACATTTTAGCAGCATTGCTTTAGCTTTTAAACTTTTATTAGAAAGTCATCCAATAAAAGAAAAAAGGCTGTTATATGCAAAATTTTTATTCTGTTATATTAAAATCAGGATACTGCAGGCAGTATGAGGACCGAAGACTCCATTTTTGGCAAGGGAAAACACCTCCAGAAAATGGGAAAAAATAAAAAGTAAGCTGAGTGAGTTGGAACAAAGAAAAGTCAGCTAGTTTACCTGTAAACCAGCTGCTGCTAAATGTCTTATTTGAGCAAGTTTCCTACTTTTCCTAGAACTCTGGCCTATTGGGGATACAGCTTACAAACACCCCCTGCTGGGTCTGTGAACACTCTGAGGATTAATGCCCAAAGAAGAGCAAGACAAGGCCAGGAAAGATACATTAACTAGGCCATTTCCTGCCCAGTAAACAGACAAAGCAGGTACCCATTGTGCAGATTTGCTTTTGGCTGGGGAAGAGATTAAGGGAACAACTCAAACCCTGAAATATGGGCAGGAGGGCTTATATCCCTTATCGCAGAGGAAGACCCTCTGTGGTGGTGATGAGAGGAACATTCCTATCTCCCACCAATTCTTCAGAGGAGAATGATGCCAGGGGTATTTTACTCCACAGGTAACTACTGGAGTCTAACCCCTCCCTAGAAATCTGTGTGTGTGACCTCAGACAGGAGGCTGCCCCACACAAGGCTCAGGTTCTGGATTTCTCAAGGTGGCTGAAACCCTTAAAATTAATGAATATAGAAACAATAGGACTGATATGCTCACTCAGAGAAACTGCTGGTATCTTTGTTCCCTTCCTCAGCCTACCCTCTGGGCAAATAGCCTTCAATAAAAGCTGAGTGGAACAGACACTTGGGGCCATCGCCGGAACCCCACAAATGGGCGGTGGTCCCCTAAGTTCCCATCTTTGAAAATTCTATTCTGTGTCTCTTGCCTCTTTCTTTCTCATTGTTTCTGACTTTATATTTCTTCAATAGGTAACCACCAGTTCCACAGGACTTAGCAGAGGATACAATTTATTTGACATTTTATTTTGTGTGCCCAGCATTGGAAATCATGTAATATGTACTAATAAGAAGTTATAAATGATATTTAAAAAGAAAACCACTAGTTTTCTTGACAGCTGTCCTTGCAACATCAGACTATCCCAAATTAAAATTTATCCAGCTGGGTGCGGTGGTTCATGACTCTAATCCTAGCAGTCTAAGAGGCCAAGGTGGGTGGATTGCCTGAGCTCAGGAGTTTGAGACCAGCCTGAGCAAAAGCAAGACCCTATCTCTACTAAAAATAGAAGAACTGAGGCAAGAGGATCGCTTGAGCCCAAGTTGGAGGCTATTGTGAGCTATCACACCACGACACTCTATCCAGGGTGACACCTTGAGATATTGGAAACTTTCTTTCAGACTTGAATTATTAACCATTTCTAATGAATTCTGGTATTCCTTAATTTGTAGAATGTCAATGAATAAATTATGTAATCACTTAAAAACAACATTTTCAGGTAAAATATATCTAATATGTTATAACGTTATGAACTATTTAATGTCATAGAGAAAAAACTTAGATACCTTAGTCATTCTTATCAAATGTGTACCCAAAACATAAAAATATTCCAGTTATTTCTATTTTTTACTTGTCTGTATTTTTTTCCTTAGAATTTCTTCATAAACGTAAGCACAAAAATATCAAGAGCTGAACTTTATAGAAGGTTAAAAAGGAAAAGTAAACACTTATGATAAGTACTGTATTTTAAAATACTAGAGCATCATTAACAATATATTGTATCTTAGTGTGTGGTCCTAGCAGATGCTAGATTTGTTCAACACTTAAAGAAATTCGGTACTGCACCTGCTGGTACAATTCTACCTGAGACATTTGGAGGCCTGATTGAAAAGATTAGTGCAGAACCACATCTTTCCTAACCATTGACACCTTTTTAAAAAGTTAAATTATTTGAACTAAGATAGAGTATAAGATTTTATGCAAAGGTCTGCTCTAAACCAAGCTAATCTGGCAGAACTGATATTCGCTAGTGTGGAAAAAAATATAACACATTTTACTGTGTTAGTTATATAATTGTTTTAAAAAATAATTTAAATAGATAAGTAAAAGTTAAATCAAGAGCCTTAGAAAGAAGTTAAATATGAAATTCCCTTTGACAAGTACTGAACTAAATAATTAACCTCCTAGAGAAAGGGCCAGCCCACATTCTGAACACCCCTGCTCGTCAGCGGGTTGGTACTGCAGGTGTACTGGACAGAGTGATGGTTTGTGTTGAGTGAGCATGTGGGTGACCGAGCAGCCGGGCATCTACGCAAACGCTGGGTGACTTTCTGAACATTTCTTCTCAATATTTCTCTTTGTGCTTGAGTCTTGGAAATAAGCAGATCCCAGCCTTCTGGATATGTACATGCATTAACTTCAACAGAATTCTAAGTCTCTTAAGGGTTGAAAGAAATTAGAACATGACTCTCCCTCTGTCCATTAAAAATGTCTGATATTAAAGGAAATCTGAACTATCCAACTGAGGTGTGATCACAGGGAGGGACAAGAATCAGAAAAAAGAAGAGGATCATAAGAGAAAAGACTCTGGACTTAGGCCTTGACCCTTCAGTCCAGACAAGGAGATAGCAGCGCCATTCTAAAACGGGCCTAACAGGAGAAGCCTTCCTGGATTTATGATTGTGCATTGAGTGAAAGGACTCACTCTCTTACCAAAGGCTACAAAAAGGAGGCAGAGGTAAGTTTTTTTTTTTTTGTTGTTGTTGCAGTTCAGCTGGGGCTGGGTATGAACCTGCCAACCTCCGTATATGGGGCCGGCACCTTACTGACTGAGTCACAGGTGCCGCCTATAGGTAGGTTTTGATCAGAGAACTTCTGTTGACACTGGGAAATGAATGGAAAGTAAAATAAGGCCAAGAGAGTGGTGACCTGGTGACCTTAAGGGAGGATGGAGAGCAAAGCGCTGAGGGCAGCTGCCGTGCTGGAATCAGGTGTGTGTAGGATGTGGGGTTGCCGGTGGGGCCCTTCCCCTGGCAGCAGCCGGGCAGGCCCACACTGACTTCTTGCTCCCTGGAAGTTACGGATGGTAGAGAGATGACAAACACGCCTTTATTGACACAGGTAATATTTTCAGGGATTCTAGGATCTACTTGGAGAGGAGGCCCGTATAAAAAACTGAGGCCACTGCTCGTTAGGTGGAAACGAATTTTTTTTAAATTTGGTTATGAAAGAACATGTAGTTTTATTGTATACTTAATGCTATTTGGACCTAAATCTATTCATGTACTATTAATAGTTACACTTATATAACTGGCTAAGAATATTTAAATTCGGGTCTTTTAATAATATTGACTTCTACGAATTTAGAACAATTCACGGTTAGAACTGTCATCTTAAGTAAGGTGCAGGACCATATACAAGCCTTCTAAGCTCATACAGGGACGTATCCACAGAAACCCTTCCATGCTGGCCTCCTGACATTAGCAGTAAGGGAGGAGAAAAAAAAAGAAGAAGAAAAAAGAAGAAAAAACTATTGGCTTTTTTTTTTTATCAGCTCGCATGTTGTTGACCTTTCATTTTTAAAAACGTATCAGCTACAGGAAACAATTAAAACTTTTTTTAAAAAAAACAGCACAAAGTAAAAGTCCGTATTTAATCTGCTGCCTTCAAAACTTTCTTGGGAAGCTTAATTAAATAGCTATTCATCTGTGTATTCTGTTCAGTCTTCTAAAGACTATTAATGCTGCAGTCTTAATTAAAGGAAAAGGGACTAATGCAGCCTTTCATTTTTAGTCTGTTAGATCAGGAAGAAAAAGCACTTAGCACCTCTGTGAACATCACTCAGAGTTGTTCAATTATGAGTTGATTTTATTCAGTTAAATATCGGTCAGGCCAGAAAATCATATTCGAGTACAGTTTCTGTACATTTCTATATTTACTCGTATTTTTGCCTCGAGGTTAGAATATGAATGTTCGATGCGTTGACTCTAAATCTAAGTCTGTAAGCAGAGTCTCAACCTCCAGCAGTCGAGCCGCCTCGCTGACCTTCAGATTCAACAGTAGCTGGAGCTTCTCAGCCTTCTTTAAGCCTGAGAATAGGCCAATATTTCCCTTTCCCACTCTCTGAAATTGAGCCGTCAGGCCTAGCCGGATTGTGGATTCATCATTGGGGACTGTGGCCCTATTACCCACATCCTTATTGAGAGCACTCACACATGCTTTTCTTGAAATGAGGAAATACCATTGGCCCACACACTCTTCAAATTTGTTAAAATCTAAAAAAGAGGGTCTAGTCCAGAGATTTTGAACCAGTGAGCCATGAAAGGATCTTGTGTGTGCCATGAAAAATTTTGAGGATTATTAAATTGTTTTTAAAGAAGTTCAAAGTAGAATAACTACATTCTTTATTTATTTTTTATGTTTTTTTGAGACAGAGTCTCACTATGTCACCTTTGGCAGAGTGCTGTGGAATCACAGCTCATAGCAACCTCAAACTCTTGGATTTAAGTGATTTTCTTGCCTCAGCCTCCCAAGTAGCTGGGACTACAGGTACCACCACAATGCCTGGCTACTTTTCTGTTGTAGTTGTCATTGTTGTTTAGCAGGCCTGGGCCGGGTATGAACCCATAGCCCTGGTGTATGTGGCTGGCACCCTAACCAATGAGCCATGGGTGCCAAATCCTTTTTTTTGCAGTTTCTTTTGACTGGGGCTGGGTTTAAACCCACCACCTCCAGTACATGGGGCTGCTGGCACCCTACTCCTTGAGCCATAGGCGCTGCCCATTTTTTAATTTTTTTATCAACATAATTTAAGTGTGCCGCAGAAGTTTACCTACAGTTTCAAGGGTGCTGTGAGATTAAAAAGGTTGAAAAAGACTGGTCTAGGGCATAATTCCAAGAGTCTCACTTCTAAGAGTTTGAATTTCAAATCAGTAGGTTCTATAAAGGATTTTATTTTGTTTTAAATAGCAACTCTAAAGATTCAATAAAAACTAAATTTTTAATGCATATGTTCTATAAGCACAGTATTCTGTTCAGTGTTTTTTATTTTTCTTTTTGCTTCATTGCTCTCTCTGCATGGAAAGGGAAATAAAGAGATTACCACATCAGGGCAAGTTCAGGAAGGGGGTGACAGTGACAGGTGGATTTGGGAAAAGCAGCACAGAGTGGACTCAGAAGGGCACAGACTTTAGAAATAAGCCAAGGAAAGGACTTTGTCTGGACAAAGTGGAAGGAACAGTATGAAAAGAATCAGTGCTCTAGTGGGGGCAAAAAGTGTCTCACTGTGAAGTTTTGCTTTTGGTTTTGTTTTCCATGCAGGGAGGAAGATTCTCAATCTTTTCTTGGGAACTCATGATTCAATCTTTATCTGAAACAAAATTTAAATGTCAATGTCCTGGGATGGGAGGAGGTTTAAGTGTCAATTCGTGTAAGCCTAACAAGCTCTTGGTACTTCCATCATCTAACTAAAATTTTACAATAACCCTATGAGATAGAACTTGTTGCCTCATTTTGTCACCTGGTTTCCACTGGGAATCTCTTCTTGCCTTCTTGTTATTTTAGATAACAACAAATCCCATTTGCTACAGCGCTCTGCCCTGTCTCTTGGAAGGTTTGAGTAACTGTCTCCAAGTTACCCTCTCTCCTCTCTTTCTTGTTAGGGGTATGAAAGTAGTGGGAATCTTTGCTTGACTTTAAATTTAAAAACACATCTCCCCTTCTGGAACAAGCAGTGATTTAAAGGCCTGTTTAATTCTAATTAATTTAATGACAAAATAAATTAATGTCTATGAGAGGAAAGTTGTTAATTATACCCTAATAATAGGGATGTCTCTTCCAACCCCAGCTGCTGTCAGCCGCCTGCAGTTCTTTCTTCCCTCTCAATTCTATTTGCCCCCATCACCCCTTAGCTGACTTCTTTATTTGAACCAGATAGGATGGATACAATGAGTTAGGACTCTGGGAATCCAATTTCTATTTTCTCAATCTTAGGCCCTTCACAGTGAAAAAGGATGCAAACTCTCTTTCTGGGGTTAAGATTTATTCATTCATTTCTTAATTTAATTTGTTTTTTGCTGAGCTTATTCCACTTGCTTGAACTTGCGCTAGACACCACGGATATGAAGATAAATTAAATAGTCTCTGGCCTAATCCATTCAGTTCAAAATTCAAGTGACGAGTCAAGACCGGAGCCAGCCCTGCCACGTGGGACACACGGTGGCAGATGTTCAGACCCGCAGGAGCTCCTGGAGAGACACCTGACCCACAGCAGGTGCAGGGCGAGGGCTGGAGGAGGGAATTATTGAGGAGCGTTAGGCAGTGAATTAGAGCTCTCCAGAGAAGCAGAACCCATAGGAAGTATGAGAGGGAATTATGAGGAACGTCATCTCACGTGATCACAGAGGAAGAGAAGCCCCAGAGCCATGGGCAAGCTGGAGACATGGAAGAGCCCGCAGCGTGGCTCAGCCCGGGAGCCCCAGGACAGGGAAACCAAGGCTGTGGCCCTGGCCCAAGGCAGCCTGAGAGGACCCAGAGGCCTGCGGTGCAATCCCCAGAGTCCAAAAGACAGCATGGAGCCTGATGCTTAAGGGCGAAGGAGAAAAGGATTCCTGCTCTGGAAAGGAGGGAGAGGGGGAGAGAGGGGGGGAGAGGGGGAGAGAGGGGGGGAGAGGGGGAGAGAGAGGGGGAGAGGGGGAGAGAGGGGGGAGAGAGAGAGAGAGAGAGAGAATATGAATGAATCTCCCCTCCTTCCCTCTGTGTCCTTCAGGCCATTTGTCCCCACCACCGCAGCCCACTGGGTGGTGTCCTCCCATGCCGAGGCTCTTCCTCCCTCAGTCCACTGACTCCTAGGAGTCAGTAAAGAGCCCCAGACACATCTCTGGCCAGAAAGATATGAAGAGAATAGTCTCAGTCCATCCAGGACGGTTCTGATTTATGCCTCTGACCCTCGTTAGATATTAATGCTACCCCCATCCTTATCAGAAGTGTCTCTGTTTGGGAGACGATTTATTTAGTCACTCCACCTATGGTACTTTTGGGAAATATTTTAATTTTTCTTAAGAAAACGTTCAAGGTCGGATGAGAGAACAGATAATTTAGGTCATCATTCATTTTCCCAAGAGTCTGACCCACTAAAATTTTGCAGTTATAGATTATCTTTTAAAAAAGAAAGAACAAATTATTGCTGTATTTTGAGTGGCACACAAGTTTTTGGTCTCTCATTTGTATCTTCCAGAATTTCACACCGTCTTTTTTATAAATAAAATAAGTCAGACTTAAAGAAAAAGAAAAGAAAATGTTCAAGGAGAAAGAGTCCCTTGTTTTCTCTGTACAGCAATGTGCAAGATATGTTGCCTAGAGTTGCCAAAATCATCTTGTGATCCACTTACGGGGGATGACAGATGGAATCTAGACCCCTGGCGATCTCGTGGCGGCTCCAAGTGGCTTACCTGCCACATCACCTGCTAGGTAGGTTTCTGGTTGTGTGAAGGAATGACGTTCTGTACTGTTTACATCAGTTAAGTTGGGGTTTACTGTCCCTGAGATAGAAATATAGTAACTGGTTCTGGGGATTTAAAATTATATATATGTATAGTAATATAAATATAAAATACAGAGTTATATAAATATTATATGTGATATATGTAAATATATATAACTCATATAGAATATATATGTGCTTACTGGAGAAAGAGACAAGGGAGAGAGCATGACCACTCCAGAGATCATTTCATCCCAGCACTTATTTCAAACCAAGAGCCCAGAGGAGTGAAGAGTTACCGAAGGCCACACACCGTGTCAGCTAGAGAGCACCCGAAGGTTGTTTTCTGCTGTGCTGTGTGTGATCAGAGGGGGACGGGGCTCAGATAAACTGCAGAGGAGACAGACCCCTGTCCCACGAACACCCACCCGACCCCCCAGGAGCCCAGAGTCTGAAAGAGTGACCGCGAGTTAAGGACTCACAGTGTGCCAGACTCAAATCTATGAGGTTACCGGTATTATGTCACTGAATAATCTAATTTCTACAATTCTTAGAGACTGGGGTACTTATTAGTGTCACACTGATGAAAAAACTGAGATTCCTAGCTCTTTAGAGACTTGCTCAAGGCCGCAAAGCCACTGGATGTGACAGTCATCACCGGCTTTTAGGGGTAAGGCATGTGGCTAAAACAAACAGCAAGAAACGGGACAGAGCAGGTGGGCTGCTCAGAGCCCAGAACGACTTCTAACTGCAGTGTGAGACCTCAGGAAACTTATCGGTTTCTTCTTCTGAAAGCATTTTTGCATATTTTGAAATGTGTGCGACACTCCCGTGGGTTGAAACAATCATGAGTGGAAAAACTTCTCCTAAAGAAAGTCGCTTTATCCCCCAGTGACACCATCAGGCTTCTCACAGTTTCCACAACCTAGTTAAAGCTAATAATAACAATGTTTCATTAAAAAAAGACTTGCTGGCTGATGTTTTTGTCATCATCTACAGGGAACTGCCTGAAAATGAAGACAACTCATGAGAAAACAAAACCAAGAGATAAGATGGGACGGATTCTAAATGGCATTTAAAACCATTGTTTTAAACATCTGGATCCAGAGATTTCTGAATTCCACTTACCCTTTTGCTTTTTAGCAAGTAAATTTCCTTCCTTCCTTAAGTCAATTTACATCGTTTCTTTCCCTTATAATTGAAAGTGACCTAATATATTTCCCGTTATGACAATTCCTATTTTATTTCCATTTCTTTTGTTTCTCCTAAGTGATTCTTTCTGCCTCGCTGTGGACCTTCACATTCAAATTTTAAAGGAACTATGATCTGTGTGGTTGGCAATTCAACTTCCAGAATCCAGCCCCTCCCAGGCAGAGTTCTCCAGTTAGGTCATCAAGAAACACCTGTTGTGTGAGCCACATACGGGTCTGTATCTAATGAGCTGTGATCATGGCAGCAAGAACATGTGATGTATTTACAGTCCATGCATTTAAAATGCTATCTGTTCTTGCTTCACTTTAAAGGAGACCGGTGGGCATTGCAGGTGCCCTAGATCTTTTTGGGGACCGATTTTGTTGTCTTTACTCTTCATTTCATAGTGATTAAAGAGCAGAGCAAACTGACCTTGCCTGGTGCAATAGGAGAGCTTCCAAGAAGTTGCATGTCAACTGAATTCTATTTTAAATATGCTGGAAAGTTTACTATTGACTTATGTCCTCCCATGAATCCTCTAAAAAGTGAATAATTAATTTCTAATCTAGCCTTTATGTAAACCCAGATTTTTAAAAATTAGGTTTTCCTAAAGTAAGATCATCTGTGGAAGAGATCACAGTCCTCTTTAATTTGTGTTCTTCATAATTTTGAAAGTTATTGACTGTTATTTAACAGACTTACAGCCAACTCATTCCATTTTTATTGAATGAGTATTCAGGTCCTTCTTAACCACACCATAAATGCGATTTCACTTTCCCTGGGGGGCTGAGACAGGAGGATCCCTTGAGTTCAGGAGTTTGAGCCCAGGCTGAGCAAGAGCAAGAATGTTTCTACTAAGGATACAAAAACAAAAAATAGCAAGGAATGGTGGAGGGCACCTGTAGTCTCAGCTACTTGGGAGGCTAGGGCAGGAGGAAGGCTCAAGCCCAGAAATAGGAGGTTGCAGTGAGCTATGACCATGACAGGTGCTCTAGTGTGGGCTGAAGAGTGAGACTCTGTCTAAAGAAAAAGTTTAGACTAGCTCCTCAGGGCAAGGGTTTGCAGATGGAAGAAAGACGGAACAGGTGTTCACCTCCACTCCTTGCCAAACACACAAATTAGCACAAGTGCTAGAATCTTTCCAAATTATTTTTGCACAACTGCATTTTTATATGTTTTTAAAAATAGCTGTGCATTTATGTGGAAAACAGTTTTGTCTTTTTTTTTTTAAGGCATTGATATCAATTCTCCCATGTCTTAGAAACATTCTTTAGCTCCTAGGCATTTGTTAACTCCAGGCTAAGAGCTTCTAAGATTAGATCACTGGGGACAATCTGATCATGATACCCCTGTTTTTTTTTTTAATTGATCATATTAGTCCTATTTTAAAGATATGAGTTATAGCTCTGCAAAGACTGTTCCACGTGAGTTCAGTAGAAGTCCCTTTGCAACCTGGTCTTAGCCTTACTTTTTGTAGTTAATTTTACATTCGGGTGTCTGTGGCTTTCTCTATGTTGGATTCTTTGCTGTCATTCAGAATTGATACCTCTTCTTCTGGTGACCCTACTTGCACCCACCCTGGCCCCACCCAGCCGGGAAGTTAAAGGCTCATTTCTCTGTGCAGCAAAGTGTGTGTTTCATGGCCTGATGTAGGGACACGGGGCTCACTTGCATTTGTGTTAGTCTCACTCACTGGTGCAGCCGCTTCCCAACCCGAGTCCCCTTACATGCAAAGGCCGTCTACACTGTTCACGGGACGAGCGGTGCTGAGGAAATCAAGTTTCATATCCTCAATTTCCACGCACATCCTTCTCTAAAACTGATTTTCCTCTGAGCTCAGTTATTAGTATTAAATACTTACCAAATTTTGTAATAAATTAATTCTACTTGATCTATTACAGTGTAACTTGACCCAGAAGAAAGTCTCAACAATTAGATGTGCATGAATATTTTTATAGCAAAGACTTTTGATTCCATAATAAATTAAAGATTATAAAGAGCATAAAAATATTCACTATAGATAAAAGACTTGGGGAAAGATAAATTGAAATATGACTTCTGAAACACAGAAAAGGATGTAAATTTTTACTATTAAAGAAGGACTTGTTTAGGTATTTTTATGAACAAATGACCATGGTTATTAAATCACTACAGCATGAAATTCCATCAGGTAGATGCACAAGAATTTTAATCTCAAATAACAATACTCGGGCGGGGTCTGTGGCTCATCGAGTAGGGCGCCGGCCCCATATTCCGAAGGTGGCGGGTTCAACCCCAGCCTTGGTGAACTGAAAAACAGAAAAATAGCCAGGCGTTGTGGTGGGCACCTGTAGTCCCAGCTACTCGGGAGGCTGAGGCAAGAGAATCACCTAAGCCCAGGAGTTGGAGGTTGCTGTGAGCTGTGTGACGCCACGGCACTCTACCGAGGGTGACAAAGTGAGACTCTGTCTCTACAAAAAAATAAATAAAAAAT
>CAUYRH010164515.1:0-25991 GCA_963574655.1 Perodicticus potto | reverse complement strand
AGTCAAACTCTTCATTACTAATGTTGTTCATGGTTTCTTGATGTTTCTTTGAAAAACTAAGAGACGGAATTTAAAGAAATACTTCCAGCTTCTCACAAAGGCAATTCTCCAGGAATTCTGAATCCCACTGCATGTGTCCTCCAGCAACAGTGGAAACGTTCTTAGAGCATCCGGGCGCCGCAGGCCAGCCCCATGGAGAAGCCGGAGCCGCAGGAGCGCTCGGCCGCCCCTGCCGCACCCTGCAGCGCCTGGCTCCTGCCTGCAGGAGATGCCGGCCAGAGACGGTGCTGGAGGCCAGGGCGGCGACTTCAGGGACTGACCTCCACATTTTCAATGTCAAAAGAAAATGGGTTATAGAAAAGCTGTAGGTCCTGTTCATGGAGATGAAGCTCTTTAAATCTAAATTGGAACTCCTTTTGCAACTTTCCCAGTGAATCCACACATGTTTTGTTTGGGAATGCAACCAGTGGTTTTTCCGGTAACAGATTTTGTGGCCCGGGATGAGTCCGCTGCTAAACAGGACAGGCAGCCAAGGCAAAAACACCCGGCGGGGGCGGGCAGGATAAACTTCCTCAGTGGGTCTCATGTAGCCCACGGGCCGTAGTTTGAGGACCCCTGTTCTAGAACAAGGCTCCCATTGGGGGCTGAAGCCGCTGCGGAGTCAGTTCCTCAGGTGTGGTTAGAGGCAGACATTTATGGTCGACTTGACCTGGAGGCAGTGGTTCCGGCTCTGCTGGAGGCTGCGGAGAGGTAAGTGTGGCCTCAGCTTGCTGAGGTGGGCTCCTTTTTTTTGCGGTTCTTGGCTGGGGCTGGGTTTGAACCTGCCACCTCCGGCATATGGGCCGGCACCCTACTCCTTTAAGCCACAAGCACTGCCCAAGGTGGGGGCCTCTTAACATCTCCTGCATGTCATTTTCTACTCCAGAGGCGTCTCCTTTTGTGTTGGAGATTCATAATGGCGGGAGAGCTGTCCTGGTAGAAACGGGAATTTTCTGACCCTTGGTGGCGCGTAAGTTAAGTATACGACCCACCCCTGCCCACAGAGCTAAGCCTAAGGTTCCTTTGCCCAGTAACTAAGGGCAACATTGCCGTCATGTCAGTAAAAGTGAAACTGAAGCCTTTTCACCCAGGGAGCAATCAGCAGCTTTTGAGGCTGCTGGAGAGTGGCAATGGACGAATGTTGCTCCTGAGAAAGTTCTTGCCCCCATGTGAAAGTCCCTTATTGTTACTCAGCGAAAGGGAGACTCCCCTTCCTGAGAGTACCTCTGGGCTTCTAACCTTGGCTGATGGATGGCAGAGTTTTCCCGGAATCGCTGTTCCCGTGCCGTGGCCTCGCCAGGTTGGCCTGATGTCTGTTCTGATCACGTTGGGGTTACCAGATGAAGGAGTTGGGCACTAGTCATGAAGAGCCTGACACAGATGTGAGCAGAGGCCTCCAGCAGACGTCCGCAGTCCTCTCCCCACTCAATCTGTGTCAGCGTCCTCACTCCTGGGGCAGAGCTCCTTCACAGAACCTTGTGGATTTTACTCTGCCTGTCCTGTTGTCTCACGGGGGTCTGTCTCCTTTCAATTTGCCATGGGAATTCTGCCATTTTTTAGACGGATTACACTGTTTTCGGATGTATTTAGCAAATTTTAAACAGAAGATTTGAAATAGTACTTTATCTAAGGTAAGCACAATTCAAAATACTATTTTAAAAAATGAAGTAGTTCTCAGCATTAGTAAAAAACTGAAATGTCTAAACCAAGACATGTGTCTATGAGTTGTATGTACCACCAGGAACAAGGAAAAGAGATGAAAAAAAATGATATGACTGGGTCACAAAGGAAAGGACTTACTGGAAAAGATGAGAGAAAGAGAACAGGAACAGGATGATTGAGACTGGGGGTTTGTACAGTGCATGAGACAGAAAGGGGCCAGTCTCCAAAGCACTCGCTATGGAGATTTTATAAGCATGGACCCACGTCCTTCTCTCTCCTCAAGGGTGAACTTCATAAAAATTTGGTATAACACACTATCTCCCTTTCTTTATCTCTAATTCACTCCTGTCTGGTTCACTCTTCAATTCACCCCTGTCTAGTTTCGTCCACAAAAATCTACTGAAATTGCTCTTGTCAAGGTTTCTAACAATTCTCATAAGGTCAAGTTCAATGGTCCATTTGCTGCCATCATCTGTTATGTCATGGCAGAATTTGGCAGAGCTGGCTCCCTCTGCGTTCTAGCGATAGTCTCCTTCCCCAGCTTTTAAGATGTCATACTTACAGTTTTATTTAACTAACTTCTTATAAGGATCTCTTTTCATCTTTATTCTATGTCCATAAAACATTCGATCCATTCCCCTATAATTAAATAATAGCTACATGTCCGTGATACATAATTGCAATTTCTTCATAGCAATAATCATATTTTAGGGTTTATTTACTAATTATGACTAATTTTTTTCCATTAAAATGTCAGTTCCAATAATCTTATAACTTTGTATATTTGGTCATTAAGAGGCAAAATAAACAGGTTAAAGTTCTCAAAATTAATAAATGATAGAACCAATACTTGATCACAAATCTTCCAAATTCTAGAGCTGTTGTTGTTATATGTGACTGTGTCCCTCCTAAAACAAAAATCAGAGGTGATAATTGTGCTTAACATAACAGAATAGCTTGAAGTAGAGCAACGTTTTGCCAAGAAAAATTTTAAAACCCAAATACAATGTGAAATAGGCAGATGTTGAAGGTGTTAAACAGATGACAACATAGATAGGAATTAAGTTGAGAAAATCCTGGAGAGAAGGAAATCAGATACAATAAGCTCAGTACTTGGTGGTTTTCCGCTCAAGGTAGTTCCTGAAATCTTTTTTTCTTTTTATATATATAGTTGGGGATTCATTGAGGGTACAAAGAGCCAGGATACATTTATTGCTTGCATGCACTAGTCTTTTTATCGCAGCTCAATTTACTATTGCCAAAATGTGGAAACAGTCTAAATGCCCACCAACTCAGGAATGGATTAATAAGCTGTGGTATATGTATACCATGGAATACTACTCAGCCACGAAAAAGGATGGAGACTTTACATCTTTTGTATTAACCTGGATGGAAGTGGAACACATTATTCTTAGAAAAGCATCATAAAAATAGAATCTTAATTTTAGAAATAAAGTGGGTAAGAAGCAACAAAGGAAGCATTGAATAATAGCAGAATGTGTAGTGTGGCTATCAGACTGAGAAAACAAAAATTGTTGTTCAGTACTCACCAAAGACAAGGAGTTACAACTGGTATCATAGGAACTATAAGAGACTAGGAAGGGTCGTTAGAGACTACTATGACTAGCTAAACACAAATAAATTGTAAAACCTAGAACAAACAAATCAACTCCTGGACACATGCAGCTTACAAAGATTGAACCCATGAAGAGATAAACAACCTGAACTAGCCAACAATGAATAATGAGATTAAAGCATGATAAAAAGTCTCCAACCAAAGAAAAGCCAAAGGCCTGATGAATTTATTGCTGACTCGTAACAAACATTTAAAGATGAACTAATACCAAGTTTATTCAAACTACTTCAAAAAACGTAAAAGGAGAGAATACTTCTAAATTTATTTTATAAGACCAACATTGCCTTGATACCAAAAACAGATAAGGTCACAGCAAAAATGAAAACTGTAGGCAAATATCCCAGTCACTATTGATGCCAAAATCCTCAACAAAATAATAGCAAACTGAATTTAACAACACATTAAAAACATCATTCACCATGGTCAAGTGAGTTCCATCTCAGGGATGCAAATGGTTCAACATATGCAAATTAATTAATTAATCACTTCAACAGAACCAAGACAAAAATTACGTGATTCATCTCAGTAGGTGCCAAAATGATTGGGTAAAATTCAACATCATCTCATGATAAAATCTCAGCAAATTTGATATAGAAGGAAGATAATTCAGTATGCTAAAGACCACAAACCATACATAGTTAATATGTTGAATAGGAAAAAATTGAAAGGCTTTACACTAAGATCTGGAAAAAAACAAGGATGCCCACTTTTACCAATTCTATTCAACATAACTAAAAGTCCTGGCCAGAGCAATTTAGGCAAGAGAAAGAAATAAAATGTATACAAATTGGAAAAGAAGAAGCCAAACTATCCATGCTTGCAGATGACATCATATACAGAGGTAGAAACTCTGTAAGTTGACCAACCAAGGGGCTGTAACAAACTTATCAACATACAGAGGTGGTCAACATAAGGAACTAGGCCTACTGAACTAATACATACCTGTGGTGTGCATCCAGTATATGAAAATTAGGTCAACTGAAGGAGGTGGTCAATTGTGGGGGTTCTACTGTAACTGGAAAAACGTTAAGACTCCATAAAAAAAAATGCTTATAACTGGTCAACAAATTCAGTAGAGTTACAGGATACAAAAATCAATATACAATAATAGGTAGTATTTATTTGTACTAATAGCAATCAGTATGAACAAGAAATCAAGAAAGCAATCCCATTTATAATAGCTACAAAATATAAAATGCCTACGAATCATTTTAACCAAAAAGTGAAAGATCTCTACGAGGAAAATTATAACCCACTGTTGAACAAAATCAAGTAGGGCACACAAAAATGAAAAACTATTCCATGCTTATAGATTGGAAGAATTAATATTATTTTATTAAAATGTCTATACTACCCAAAATGATCTGCAGATGAAACGCAATCTCTATCAAAATACCAACGATATTTTTCATAAATTTCTTTAAAAATTCAAAAATTCATATGGAAACACAAAAGACCCTGAATAGCTAAAGTAATTCTGAGCCAAAAGAATAAACCATAGGCATTATACCACTTGATTGCAAATCAAATTATACGAAAAACCTACAGTAACCAAAGCAGCATGGCTTTATCATAAAAACAGATATATAAACCAGTGGAATTGAATAGAGAACTCAGAAATAAATCCATACACAGCCCACTCATTTTTGACAAAGGCACCAAGAACATACATTGGGAAAAGTACAGTCTCTTAAATACATGGTGATGAGAAAACTGGATATCCTTATGCAGAAAATAAACTAAATCCTCTTACATTCCTATATAAAACCCAAATCAAAATGGATTAAATACTTAAATGTAAGACCTGCTATAAAACTATTAAAAGAAACATTGATGAAACACTTCAGGAGGTTGGTCTGGGCAAAATTATTTTAGGTAAGACCTCAAAAGCTCAGGCAACAAAACCGAAAATAGACAAATGGGATTACACAACAAAGAAAACAATCAATAAAGTGAAGAGTCAACCTATAGAATGGGAGAAAATATTTGCCAACTATCCATGTAACAAGGAATTAACTAGAATACACAAGGAACTCAACTCAATTGCAACAAAACAAACAACCTACTTTAAAAATAGGCAAAAGACCAGAATGGTAATTTCACAAAATAAGACGTACATATGAAAAAGTGCTCAACATCACTAATAATCAGGGAAATATACACAAAACTACAATGGGATATAATTTCACTCCAGTTAGAATGGCTCTTCTCAAAAAAGGCAAAAATAACAACTGCTGGGGAGGATTTGGAGAAAGGGGAAACCTTGTATATTGTTACTGGGAATATAAAGTTGTGCAACTGTTACAGAGAGTGATACTATTTTTACTCAAAAGGAAAAAGAGAATTACCATATAATTTGGCATTTTGGATTTGTAAATTTATTTATTGCAGCCAAGATATGGACTCAACTTCGATGTCTATCAGTGGATGATCCATATCAGTAGATGAATGAATAAAATCCTGTCTTTTGCAGCAACGTGGATTGAACTGGAAGTCATTACATTAAGTGGAATAATCCAGGCACGTACAAACAAAACATGTTCGCATTCATATGTGAGAGCCAAAAAAGTTAATTTCACGGTGGTTAGATGGAGTTGATGAACGTTTCCCTATTCCTCACTCAAAACTCTAGACATTATATAGAAAACAAACATGAGAATATGCTGAATGGTGGAGAGAAGCAGCAAGATTACATAGGGCCCTTGAGACACAGTGGTGGTTTCCCTGGGCTTTCTTTTTGCCTTTTATATTTCAAGCTGGCTTCTGGGAAAAAAAATGGCCATCTAGAAATGCCAAAGGCAATAGGCAAAAATGCTCCAAGAAAAGACGCTTCTTCTATCTAAGGAACAAGGAAATCAGCAACATAGCAAACCAGCTAATATAGACAATAACTCCTCTGCTCTAGCCAAATGCAACTGAAAAAATTATGGCTACACTCTCGCTCCCATCAGCAAGAGCAAAGTGGGGAACCTATGCTTCCTCTCTTATCTGGATGTGACAAGGTGTCCATTTCCTCTCTTGCTGATGGAGGTGATATCAGTGGGTGGGGGGAGCTGGGACTTTCATCCCCACCCACTGGTAAATAGGTTTTCCCCACTCGGGAATCCCGGACTTCCTCTCCAACCCGGTGGTGAGGAAGAGCCTTCCCTGCCTCTCAGGGAGTGTCAAAAATACTAAGAGGGAGGGTGAAGACACCACACCACGCAGAGGTAAGGCTGTGTCAGCGGAGGCCACTTGGAGAATGGCAAGAAGACGCTCGTCTTCCTCCCAGCCAGAGCAGTATCCCCAGAACCGTAGTGGGGAACTGATATCCCGCCTCTACCCAGAAGTAGTAAGGCTCCCCCAGGGGTGCTCTCAAAGACAGTCACATGGGAATCGAGACCTTCTCCTCCCACCTAACAGTCATGAAGTAGCACATGCTGGTGCAGCGTTAAAAGATTATGGTAAAACACAGTTTAAATAAAGTCCAGTCTTGAAGGCTATAATCCAATTATAGTACAAGAATATGGGGAAAGGGGCAAGGGAGGGGAGGGGAGGGGGGAGGATGGGTGAAGGGAGGGCGATTGGTGGGATCACATCAACAGTGCATCTTAGAAGGGTACAGATGAAACTTACTAAATGTAGAATATAAATGTCTTCACATAATAACTAAGAAGATGTCAGGAAGGCTATGTTAACCAGTTTGATGAAACTATTTCAGAATGTATGTGAAACCAGCACATTGCATGAATGTACACAGCTATGCAACCATGATTGCATTAATGTACACAGCTATGATTTAATAACAAAAAAAGAAAAAGAAAAAGAAATAAAATTAAAATCCAGTCTCATAACATGCTACTCAATTCCTGGGCTAAGTAAAAAGTCATTATTATACTCCAAACCAGGAACGGATTGATTTGAATGAAAAAAGACAATCAACAGATGTCAGCCCCCGATGGCACAGGTGTGGGAATTATCTGACAAGGCTTTTAAAACAGCCATCATAAAAATACTTCACTGAGAAATTATAAACACATTTGAAACAAAGGGAAACTATAAAGTCTCAGCAAATAAATACAAGATATAAGGAAGAATAAAAATGAAACTTTATGGGTGGCACCTGTGGCTCAAGGAGTAGAGTGCTGGCCCCATATATCGGAGGTGGCGGGTTGGGATCCCAACCCTGGCCAAAAACTGCAAAAAAAAAAAAAATTAAACTTTAAAAGTGGAAAAGACAATAACCAAATTTTCAAAAAATGGATGAGCTCAACCACAAAATAGAACAGAGAAAAGAATCAGTGAACTTGTGAAAAGAACAAGAGACGTTATCCAGTCTGAACAACAGAAAGAAAATAGAAAAGAAAAAAAAGAGTGAACTCTGGAACTATCACAAACCATGTGTTTTGTTATAACACGTGTGACCTAACAAGTGTGTCACAGAAGCACGACAGAAAGAGAGGACGGCCGAAACAGTATTCAAAGAAAGAAAGGCAAGAAGTTTCCCTAACACAGCAAAAGACAAAGGCCTACAGATGCAAGAAGATAGGTGCATCCTAAACAGGATTGCCACAAAGAAATTCATGCCAAGACACGTCACAATCAAACTTCAGATAACTAAAGACAAAGAAAAAGGTCCTTACCGAAAGGAATGAGAGAGAAAGGGCATTTTACTCCCAGGCATAAAAACAGCATCAGGAACTACCAAGACCAGAAGAATGTGATGCAACATTTTTCAGTGCTGAGATGAAAGAACTTTCACCTCCTAATTATATGATAGCCACGACAAATAGCCTTCAAGAACAAAGAAGGAATAAAGACATTTCCAGACAAAGAAAAGAATACCCACCTTTAAGGAAGGGCTGGTGAAAGTTTTTGAAATAAGAGCAAGAATCTTAGAACATCAGGAAAGAAGGAAAGAAGACCAGAAGGAGCAAACATATGGTGACTCCAATAGATTTCCCTCTCTTATTGAATTTTCTCAATTATGTTTGGTGGCTGAAGCAAATGTTGTGTTGTTTGGTGTGATTCTCAAAGTATGAAGGGAAAACATCTTAGACAATTATGAAGAGAGAAGGGCAAGGGCTAGTAAGGGAGGCAGGGTTTCTACAGCTACCTCTGCATCTTTTGTAGGGACAGAGTCTCACTCTATTGCCGTTGGTAGAGTGCCGTGGAGTCACAGTTCACAGCAACCTCCAGCTCTTGGGCTTAGGCGATTCTCTTGCCTCAGCCTCTCCAGTAGCTGGGACTACAGGCACCCGCCACAATGCCTGGCTATTTTTTGATGCAGTTCGGCCGGGGCCGGGTTTGAACCCGCCACCCTCGATATATGGGGCTGGCGCCCTACTCGCTGAGCCACAGGCGCTGCCGCTACCTCTGCATCTTGATAGCAGCACCCAGCACAGGAATCTGTAATGGGGATACAATAGCATATAATTGTACTCGCAATTTGCACAAATGTCAATTTTCTTGTTTTACTGTACACAAGATATAATCACTGGGGGGAAGTGGTCAAGAGATATACAGGACCTGAATTATCTGTGCCATCGTGGTATTTCCTGTAGATTTTTAATTATTTCAAAACAAAAAGTTAAATAACAGGAGAAAATAGGGGGAGACAGACACACACAGGGAGAGAAACCTTTTCTGGTATCTTCAATGATGAGAATGTATCACCAAAGACTCTACAGTTATTTAAATGTTTATAAAGTGTTTTTATAAACAACATTAAACTGATAATTTGGAACATCAGACGAAATGGATGTATCCCAAGAAAAATAGAGTTTTATCCAAAACTGACATACACAAAAATTCAAAATCTAAGTAGTCCTATGTCTTTTTTAAAAGATAAAAACTGAAATTTAGAAATTTTACAGAAGAAAAACTTCTTCAGGACCAGATGGCTTCCCCAGAGAATTCCTCCACGCACTCAAGAAAGGAATAGACTGATTGTATCCATCTTTTTTGGTGTATTTCATAAAACAAGAAAAAGATACACTTTCCAACCCATCTTATAAGCTAGTAAAACCTTCAAACAAAAGTATGATGAGATTATAAAAAAGGGGAAATCTAGGCCAATCTCTTTTGTAAACTAAGCATAAATATGCTAAACAAAATATTAGTAAATTAAATCTAGTTATACATTGACAAGCTGATTCTAAAATGTATGTGGGAAGACTGCTGTGTGCCAGGAACGGTAAAGGCAGTCAGGAAGGAGACAGTCAGTCAGGAGAGTCTTGCCAGACATCAAGACGTTTTACGACTACAGCTATTAAGGCCATGTGTTATTAGTATAAGGACAGAGTAATAGAGTCACTCGGCAGAACAGAGAATCCCTCAAGAGTCCAAACATATAAAGGAGCTTGACTTACAAACAAGTTGACATCATGAATGCTCTGGAAAAAAAAAGAATCTTTCCAAATAACCAAGTGGAGTCACCTGGATATCTACATGGAATATAAATGCATCTTGATCTTCACCTTCTATCACAAGCACTGCATCAAGTTTAGATGCAAGATTTAACAATGAACCATTGTTGTTTCTGGAAGAAAACCGAATTAACTTCGTCATAAAATTATATTGGACAATATCTCCGAAATGCATTGCAAACATTGCTAATAATAAAAGAAAAAAGCTAAATTGGTCTATATAATATGATTAAGAATTTCTGTTTATCAAAACACACCATTAAGATAGAAAAGCCACAGTGTCAAGAGGATTTTATTTAAATTCTGAATCCAGTATATATAAAGAAAAAAGTATCAATAAGGAGACTCACTTTTTAAAAAAAATGGACAAAAGTCTGAAAGAGACACTTTACCAAAAGGAAATTACATAGCCAATGGACATACAAAAAAAAAGCTCAATTTCATTAGTCATCAGGAAGTGTAAATTAAGGTCACAAAGGCCATAAAGTGCTGCCAGATGACTTACATTAGAAGGACAATGATATCACTTCTAGGTGTAACAAAATGCATATTTATACGCCCAAAGGGTATCCTAAAAAATATTTATTGTAGCACCATCTATAACAAAAAATTGGAAACAAAATGTCCATCAATAGCAGAATGAATAAGCTGCAGTAAACTCATATAACGAAATACTATATAATAAGAAGAAAGAATGACATAATTGTTACAGGCAACATTGTGCTTGCATCTCACAAACATAGTGTCTAGCAAAGGAAGCTGGACACAAAAATACATCTGGTAGGATTCCATTGTACTTGAAAAGGGGAGGGTAAACTCCCCTTACCCTCCCCTTTAACTGGAAGGGACAGGAAGCCTCTGGGCTCTTAGAGACATTTCATTTCTTTATCCTGGTGGTGGTTATACAGGTGTATTCACTTTGTGAAAACTCTGTAAACTGGAAAGTTATGATTTGTACACTTGTGGATATGGCATTCTTCAATAAAAGTTTACTTTGAAAAGCATAGCAAGTATCAGAGGTAAGAGAGATTGATAGTATTTTATCCAAAAGCTGAAGCCCCTGTGAGCAAAGGGCAAATCCATGTCCCCCAGGCACATACAGATGGCGCCCACATTCCTCAGGGTATAGATGTACTGTTGATAAGTCCGTGTCTTTGAGAATGAGTTGAATCCTAAGAATGGGGTCTTCTCAGTTATGGCTCAACTGCAAATGGTCCCCAACTTATAACGAGTTTATCAGCACATTAAATAGATTTTCAATTTACAATATTTTTAACCTAACGATAAATGTGTTTGGATGCAACCCCACCAAAAGCTGGGAACATCTGTACACACTCGAGCCTTGTAGCTTTCTGTTTTAGTTTTCTGAGCAGAAAATGACTTGGGCCTCATCAAATTAATGGAATCCTTTCCAACATCATGGAGGGGAGATGACACCTAATTATTGTTTTTTTTCTTCTTCCTTTGAAGCTGCAGAAGGAGGGCAGGCTTTTCCCCTTCAGAGGCTGCTTGTTCTGTACAGAAAAATGACACAAAATGAGAACGTGGCCCTACTGTCAACCGACCCCAGACACAGTGTGCTGTATGCAAATGAAATTCCTTCTCACAAGTCATTTTTATGAAAATCTAGGTTAAAAATAACCTTTCCAGGGTAGAAACAGTAGCTCACACCTGTAATCCTAGCACTCTGGGAGGCTGAGGTGGAAAGATCACTTGAGCTCAGGAGTTCAAGACCAGCCCAAGCAAGAGTGAGACCCTGTCTCTACTAAAAATAGGAAAACTAGCTGGGTGTTGTGACGAGTGCCTGTATTCCCAGCTACTCGGGAGGCTGAAGCAAGAGGATCATTTTAGCTGGGGAATTGGAGGTTGCTGTGAGCTATGATGCGACAGCACTCTAGCTTGGGGGCACAGAGTGAGGATCTGTCAAAAAAAGAAAGAAAGGGAGAGAGAGAGAGAAGGAGAGGGAGAGGAAGGAAGGAAGGATGGAAGGAAGGACCTTTCTACCATCCCTCTTTGTGGTCAGAAACTTCAAGATGTCATGGGGCTGAACATGCCTAAACTCATGAAAGCCTGGGTGGCCGGCAGCTCCTCTTGTAACTTAGACTCAAGCGCTGAGGGTTCCACAGATTGGGCCAAAGCTTCTGTTCTTGCATCTGGAACACAGGGTGAGAATAACCAATGGCCTTTCTGTGTCCAGCTGTTTCCTGTGACTTTTTGTAATGATTTACATGTTTAAATTCTAGAGTCTGACTCTCTGGTCTAAAGCTTGATCACTGGCTTAGGACTCACGATTTTGAGGTACGTCTTTAACTTCCTTGTCTGTTTTCTTACCTGTAAAATTGGGAAAATACACAAGTACTTGCTTCATTGTTATAAGAACTTAAAGGGTTCAATATCTGAAAGTGTTTCTTACAAACACTTAAAAGTTTTATACCATTATTTCTGCTGAACAAATTCTTATCCTGGAAGTTAGTAACAAAGATATGAATAACAAAGAAAAGAATAACAAAGGAAGTTAGTAACAAAGATATGAATAACAAATTGTAACCTCATTAGAGGTGGCAAAAGTCTCAGTCACTTTTTAATCTTGGGGCAAAGACCAAAATTGTTAACAGAGTCTGTAAGTTCCTACATTGGGGAGGAGCCTTGGAGGTCACCTGCAAAGATCATGGGGCCAGGAGATGAGCCTCTTTTCTTACCCAACCATCCCTACCTGCCCCTGGAATGACTAGCTTCAAGGGCTTGGTTACAGCATTGACCCAGATCTGGTTTGATTTTGGGTAGTTTCAGGCCCTTTGACTTTATAAGGGTGGGGTGATCACCCATCCACCACGTTCTGGGTACTTCATAGGGTGATCAGCTAGTTTGACCCTTAGCATTCTGTCTGTACCATTATCTCCAACTTACAAAGAAGTAAATCGAGCTTTAAGAAGGCCAAGTAGCTTAGCTAAGGAAGAGTAAGACCTGGGTTCCAGCCCAGACCTGGGTAAGTCCAAAGCCAGCATTTGCTGAGGCACTGGGTGGAAGCTTGGCTGAGTCCTTACTTAGCCCATTCCTCCTCCCCCGCCTTGCTGTCATACTTCCCGTATTCCTTAGAAAGACGGCTCAGTGATGACTTAAAGTATCGTAAAGATCTCACCGCCACCGGACGAAACCTGCTCAGAGAATTTATAACAGTGCTAGCTGTGGGCGGCCTCGCCTACTGTACAGAGGTAACCCTCAGACCTGACATTAGGAAGCACCAGGGGTTAAAACACGAAGTGGGCGGGGGAGAAGGCTACATCCTTGTCCTTGCCAGGAATATTACAAAATGTTCCAGTGATCGTGCTGGCTCAGAAAACTCCACTTACTTGCCAGCAAAATAGCTGTGGGGGTCTGCTGTCCTCAGAGCAGGCAGTAGCATAACCTTCATGAGGAGAAGGCGAATGCAGCCTAGTGGCGGGACGGTCACCAGAGATGGGAGAGGGAAGGACCAAGTCTCAAAAAGTTCTCCTGCTTCTCCCCCAGACCGTGGCCCTGGGAAGTCTGCTGTAACCATCTAACTAGAATTTCGTTCCAGTCTCCTAACATCTGTCCAGCTGTGTGGCTGCCAGGGCCTCCAGCTACCAGTCAGATGGGAACTTAAAAGGCTACGTGACCTCCAGATAAACAAAGCAAGAGTTGAGGTAACAGCAAAATTCAGGCAAATATTTGCCATAGGAACTGCCTTTGAACTTTCCCCTGTGGTGTAGGTCCTCGTTGGTTAGCATAGCTTGACCTCTGCCACCCACCCTCTGCTCAGTGTTTGAAATTATTAAGAGTATTGCAGAGGTTTTCCAGACTACAGTCCAGGAAGCCCAGCCTGGCTCCTGGGCAGGCTAGCAATAGTTTGTCTTTTCTGCTTTGGATGAAGCATACCTAGATACTTTAGTTCTGGTACCCATGTTTTAGAAGGATGCAAAAAAAAAAAAAAAACCTGGAGAATAGACCCACAACATTTTGTAGCATAAGACAGCTCACACAGATGAGTTCACATAAAAAAATAACCCATCTCTAGCCGGGCGTTGTGGCTGGTGCCTGTAGTCCCAGCTACTCAGGAGGCTGAAGCAAGAGAATCGCCTACGCCCAGGAGTTGGAGGTTGCTGTGAGCCGTGTGATGCCATGGCACTCTACTGAGGGCCATAAAGTGAGACTCTGTCTCTACAAAAATAAATAAATAAATAATCCATCTCCTAAGCCCACAACTTCTTGATTCATATGTGACTTTTTTATGGCTGATGGGAAATGATCTTGATGCTCAGAAGGTGTGGATTTCCTATGAAGACTATTAGTAAGAAGAAGAGGGAGGAGATGGGAAGACAGAGAAACGAGGAAGAGGAAGGGAGAAAGATGGAGGCGGAGGAGAAGGAAGGAGATGGGAGGGAGTGGGGGAGGAGATAAAAACAGAATTTATATGCACCAGGAGCTCACTGCATGCTGACAACTCTGCACGAGTTATCTTATTTACTCATCAGAAGAGTCACATCAGGTAGGCGCTAGCATTTCCTGGTTTTCAGAGGAGAAACTCAGGCCTGGAGAGGTTTGCCAACTTCCCAAAGGTCATGCAGCCAGGAGTGGGGAGGATTGAACCGGCCCAGGCAGGACTGTGTGATCCCAGAGCTCCACCCCGCCCTGTGCCTGTCCTAGCGGCCTGTGTCTACCCTGCAAAGCTGGGTCCATTGGCGTGCACTGGAGGATCGATATTGGCCAAATGTCCAGTGAATAGCACATAGAACTCTTTAACTTCTAGCCTATACTTAAAAGGGGAAGGCTTAGCACCCAGAACCCTTAGGTAACAGGGTTTTTATTCAATGAGAATGTTTTTGAAAAAAAAAAACTTCTAATATAGTCCATAATAAGTTAAATACATTAGATTAAATCTTCAATACTTTCTGAATTGCTAGACCCTGTCCCAAGGAATTAGAAATCACATTCAGAATTGTATCTCCAAAGCTCCACCAAATAATATAATCCTTAGGGAAACTTGGGAAGTCTGAGCCCTGAATCGGGTTTCTAGAGGGTTCTGTTCCTTGTTCTGCCAATAATTAGGCAGGCGGCCTTGCAGGGGCCACTTTCTACCTTTCAGCACCCTCTTCTACACAGTAGGAGTCTAAGCTACTCCTATATCCTATAAGGGAAGATAAGTACATTTCAACAAATGTTGAAACAGAAAGGATGGTCACGTGAACGACCTAAATGGCCAGCTGACTTGGGTGTGGTGAAAGAGAGAGGTGCTATTCTGCAGGCCATGGGTAGGGGGCGCCTCTGACTGGTTTGGGGGCGAGTAAGGGGGCACTCACAGAGAGTGATGATGTTTCTGCTGAAAGTGGAGAAGCAGGTGAAGGTGAGCAGAGAAAATTCTAACCAGAGCAAGAATGAGGTCCAGAGGCAGGAGGGAAGTGGCCATGTAATTGATTGTGGGAACTGGGACATGTTGAGAATCACACCAGGCCCTCAGGCATAAGCTGGAGCTAAGACAGTGCCAGGCAAGCCAGGACAGACGGCCATCGTGATCACAGGCAGTGTTAACATGTCTGCTTGCCATCCCTAGAGAGATGTGGGATCTTTTACAGCCCACCTTTATTTAGTTAGTTATTTACTTATTTTTTCATGGGATGTTTCTGTTCATAAGTTTATTTTTATTTTTTATCATTTACATCTTGCAAAGTGCACAAATGTCAAATTCATAGCTTGATGGATGTCTACCTGCTTACATACCCAGGTGACAGTCACCAGGTTCGTGGTTCAGAACATTTCCAGATCTGCAGAAGCTCCCTTCAGCCCCTCTCAGCCTCTGCCTCCCCACCTCAGGGGTGGCCCCTTTGCTGTCTAAAATAGATAGCTATTTTAAATTGCATACAATTATGGACACCCTGTATATGATGGAGTTCCCATGAGATTATAATAGAAATATAAATACAAATAAATATAAATATAATATAAAAATATAATACTATATTTCTCCCGAACCTTTTCTATGTCTGGGTATGTTTAGATACACAAATCCTTCCCGTGGCGTTACAGTCACACGGTGATGTGGTGTGCAGGTGCGTGGCCTAGGAGCAACAGGCCACACAGGTGTGCAGTGGGCTGTAGCCACCAGGGCTGTATAAGTGCACCCTGTGATGTTCACACAAAGATGAGATTGTCTCATGGTACATTTCTCAGTACATAGCCCTGTAGTTAAGTGATAACGTGGATGTAATGATTATTAGCTGGGTGAAGAAAAGTGACATGAAGAGGCCGAGAGGACCCCAGAGAAATAGGAAGACTTGAGGCGAGAACAGGCTCCAGAGTCAGGGGAGGGAGTGCTCACGGAGGCCGAGGGTGGGAGTGACCTTCTCCAGCAGGTGGGACTCTTACTGAGTGGTTGTGAGGTCCAAATTTTCCTTTGCCCATGTCCTGTCTCCCAAATAATGAGAAAGTTTGGATCACAGGAGTGGAGTAAGCCTGCAAACCACTGTGGGAACCTGTGTGTGTGAGATCTCAGACTCATCCCCCAGCCGGACGTTTCCTGCAGCCTTGGTCGAGGTCTTCCGAGGCAGGAGGGTCACTCCTCTGAGTTAGCAGTCCTGGACACCCAGTCTTCTGCCCTCGGGGCTCTCTGGTGTCCCTGAGATCATCAGCTCTGACTTCCTGAGGTCACTTGCCTTTTAGAAAAATGAAATAAATGGAACAAAACAAAACTACAGACAATGACCCTGGTGAGATCATCAGGTGTGATAACAGCAACAATTCTCCATCAGCCGTCTGTTTTACGGGCTTTGCCTTGTTCTCACAATGGCCTTGAGTTAGAAACTCCCAATGCTCAGATGCAGGCACTGAGGTCTCGTGAGGCAGACTGGAGACGGGGCCCACCTTTCCCCCCCAAACAGGCCAAGTCTCAGGAGTGTGCACACGCCATGGAAAATCAAACCCCATCTCCTAAGTGACAGAGGGAGGTACTGGGGCGAGTGCGTATTGACTCGTTTGTATAAGTAGTTACCAAGCCCTATTATGCCAGGCATGTGGTTACAGATGGACACGGGGACACAGAGAACTGGGCAGGTCAGCTGAGAGAGAGTGGGCAGATGTGGATTTCAGAGCTTGCTAAGTCCTCTGGAGGAAGTAAGGGAGGTGACCCAAAGTGACCCAGAACATTAAGGCTGAGTTGTCAGGGTAGGTGCAGGAGCCCAGTTCCAGGGACCCACCCAGACCCCGGCCGGGTTGGAGTGTCCTTCGGGCTGTATGAGTTGCCTTGTTGAGATTCACTAATGCCACGTTCTGACACTATGGGCCGGTGGTGGCTGAGGACCTACGTTCTCTCATCAGTAGTGTTTGCCACAGAGACCATGCAGATTTTTATTCCTAGGCAAGGTAAACATAGAAACAGCCAATCAGAACTACTTGAAATAAAAAGGAGGCAAGCGAAATCCGAACAGAGGAACATATTGACTTATCCTTAAAGACTCCCCATCTCCCCAGACCAAGCAAAACTTTCAAAAGTCTTAAAACTAAGGTGCCGCCTAGGAGAAGGCACAATTTTACCTGAAAGATAGCTGGGGAGGCTGGAAAGACCCAACAGCAACAGAGTGTCTCCTGAGCAGAGTTGGGACCCTGGGGGGATCCCTGTGACAAAGGTCTACATGCACAGCAGAGCGGGGCAGAGGAAGGCTCATGGGACAGGCAAGGCGTGGAAGCAGAGAGGAGGAGTTAGTGACGTCAGACACTCAGGAGTTCCTCTGTGGAGCTCAGTGCAGATGGAATATGTCCCTTCCTCCTCTGAATCTCATGGAAGGAAGAAAGGAAGGGAGGGAGGGAAAGAAAGATAGAAAAAGGGAAATTTGGAAGGATGTTTGGAGAGTACTTAGAGATCTAAAAATAGATCTGCCATTTGATCCTATAATTCCTTTACTAGGTATATATCCAGAAGACCAAAAATCACACCACAATAAAGATATCTGTATCAGAATGTTCATTGCAGCCCAATTCATAATTGCTAAGTCGTGGAAGAAGCCCAAGTGCCCACCAATCCACGAATGGATTAATAAACTGTGGTACATGTACACCATGGAATATTACACAGCCTTAAAGAAAGTTGTAGACTTTACCTCTTTCATGTTTACATGGATGGAGCTGGAGCTGGAACATATTCTTCTTAGCAAAGTATCTCAAGAATGGAAGAAAAAGTATCCAATGTACTCAGCCCTACTATGAAGCTAATTTATAGGTTTCACACGAAGGCTATAACCCAACTATAGCACAAGAATATGGGGAAAGGGGCAAGGGAGAGGAGGGGAGGTTAGGGTGAAGGGAGGGTAAATGAGGGCCACACCTACAGTGCATCTTAGAAGGGTACAGGCGAAATTTACTAAAAGCAGAATACAAATGTCTTCATACAATAACTAAGAAAATGCCATGAAGGCTATGTTAAACAGTTTGATGAAAATATTTTAGATTGTATATGAAACCAGCACATTGAACCCCACGATTGCACTAAGGTACCCAGCTAAGATTTAATAGTAAAATAAAACTAAAATAAATAAATAAAAATGTCCACCAGAAAAACAAAAAATAAAAGAACTAGAATTCATGGTAGAAGGCTCACACTAGGTTAAATACCAACAGAGCAAAAGGGAGTCCAGAAAAAATGCCAGGAGGGCAGCAGGGAGGCCATAGCAGGTGGAGGTGACAGTGGGGCCAAGTGGCCTTTCCTGGCTTCTCTGATCCCCACTGCAGCCCAGCCCAGTCTCCCCCATCCCAATCTTCTCCTTCAGAAAACACAGGGGCTGGAAGAGGCCTGGAGTGCTCCAGTGTCAATCATGTCTCTGGCTTGATGAGGTAAGTGGCTTCCCACCCTGGTGCTGTGGCCCAGGAACCGGCAGGCTGGGAGGACAGCCCGGCTGAATGGAGGAAGTCTGCCTGTGGTTGGAACCACCTGTGTGAGGATCACAGGCAACGTGACTTCTTTACAAAGCCCTGGAGCTCAGTGCACAATCTGGAAGGGTGCTAACAGCGCACTGTTAACCAAAGTTTGCATTGCAGACAGAGGAAGGCATGGTCTAGATCAGGGGCTGCACACTCAGGGGTACCTCGTTCACTTGGCCAGCAGACCTGGAGCCAGAGCCAGCATGTCATCGGCATATCCCTTAGACAAGTGCTGCTCAAGGGGGCAGAGAACTAACCCCACCCCATATGAGTGCCTAGGCACATGGGGACAAGAGTACTTTGTCTCAGGACCTTGATTGGCTATGGTCACCCACATTGTCAATTTCTTTTGGATTTCAACTATTAGAAGAGGCCTGGTTAAAAGAATAGCTACTTGAGCAGAACTTGTAGCAGCAGCTGAGTGACAGATAACACAGGATGGGGTCTAAGGGTCAGGGGTAGCCAGTGCTGTTGGAGGAAGCACCGTTTGGCTGTGTAAGAGGCATTGAGGATGGCTGCAGCTGACCCCTTACCTTGTCTAGGAGGGCAGGTGGCCACATGGTATCAGGAAAGCCATGGGGCAGAAGTCATTGGTCCTCTATTTTAAAGAAACAAGGTGTGTTGTAGGTAGAAGCACAGCAAAGGCTGACGTTCCAGAGGACTTGCTGGGAACACCCCAGGCCTCAGTCGCCAAGATAAGAAACTAGTCTGGAAAACGTCTAGACAGCAATCAACAGCTTAACAAAGACAAAGTATCAGTAGAGTTAAAAGACAGTTGACAATACCCTCCAGCCACAGCTACTGCCTGTGAGCTGTAGCCATTTCTTAAACTCCGATAATAAAGTTGTTTAATCCATGATTTAATCTTTACTGTCCTTCATCCTGGTAGTCTTCTTCCTTGATCAAAAGACCACCTGTTTTTTTTTTTTTCTTTTTTTTTTTGAGACAGAGTCTCACTTTGTTGACTTGGTAGAGTGCTGTGGTGTCGTAGCTCACAGCAAGCTCAAATTCTTGGGCGTAAACAATTCTCTTGCCTCAGCCTCCCAAGTAGTTGGGACTATAGCTCGCCACTACGTCCACTATGTTTTTGGTTTTTTTTTTTTGGAGTTGGGTCTCACCCTAGCTCAGGCTGGTCTCCAAGTGTTATGCCCAGGAGTCTCTCAAAGACCATACCGCTAGGCAAGTCAAATTTAAAGAGGAGTCCTTTTATTGAAGAGTCTGCCGGTGACTGCTTCAGTGTCCCAACATGGGGTTTCTGAGAGCAGCCCAGAGGGCTTAAGGGGTCTGACTTTTAAGGCTTGGTCTGCATCCTGGGTGGCGTGCAAGCTGCCCAGGTGCATCCTGGTAGGTTAGCGAGCACTGTACGGAAGCAGGATTTTGTGGTTAGTCAGTACACTTCTTTGTTTCGGTGCTTTCCCACCTGCTGTTTCTTAAAGGTCAGTCTGGGGAAAGTTGGTACCTCCTGGTCTGTTTCTCAGGGAGTTAGTCAGGCAAGAAGTCAGTGAGTACTTTCCCATCTATGTTGGGAGTGAACCAGACTTACTCCATTTTGCTGAGGGCTTGTGGCCCAGAAATTTGCCAGGAGTTACCTGGTATTTTTCCACCTTAGTGTAGGCCTAATACAGCTCCTAAGCTCAGGCGATCGCCTGTCTCGGCCTCCCAGAGTGCTGGGATTACAGGCATGAGCCACCATGCCCAGCCAAGACCACCTGTTTAATTGAGGCATGAGACTGTTAACTTCTGACTTTTTTACTTTGTACGTACATGCCCCCAAATCCTAATAAACGGCTCTTGAGATTTCCGTTGGTAAGGCACCTATCTGCTGCTTCCCTACAGGCTGGCGTGGTCTGGGTCTCTCCAACTCTCAGTGGAAACTCTGAGTGTATATTTCTCCCACCGTTCCTCTCTCCCACGTAGGGAATTTTGTCCCCCCGGTTTGGCTCTCTCCCTCACCACAACAGTGTATTTCCCCCAGATTTTGCCCAAGTAGTCCTGTCCCTTTCTGCCTTGGAATCCTGAGGTTTAAGAGTGTACAGCGATGAAACCCTCCTGTGTGGTTGGTGGGAATGTTTAACAGCACAGCCACTGTGGAAAGGTTTGGCAGTTCCTGAAAGCCTTAAATGGAGTTACCATATGACTTGGCAATTCCACTTCTAGATCTACACCCAAGAAAATTGAAAATGTGTCCACACAAAAACTTGTGGCAGAGTGTTCATAGCAGCATTATTCATAATAGCCCCGAAGTGAAACAACCCAGATGTCCACCCACTGATGAATGGCTGAAGGAAGTGGTGACTCCACATCACCGGAGTACTGCTCAGCCCAACGAAGGAGTGGGTAACTGACACACGCCACCATGTGAACAAACCTTGAAAACACTATGCTAAATGAAAAGTCAGACACAAAAAGCCATGCTGTCCATTTCCGTTTACATGGGGGTCGGGAAAAGGCAAAGCCAAAGAGACAGAAAATAGGTTAGTGGTTACCAGGGGGCGGGGGAGGGGGAGACTGGGAATGGCGGCAAATGAGCTTTCTTTGCGGCCATGGGAATGTTTGCAATCAGATAAAGATGATGGCCATGCAGCACTGTTAGTATACCAAAACCCACTGACTTGTACACTTTAAAATGGTTAAAATCATTTTAAGTTATGCAAATTTTATCTCAAAAACTGCAAAGAATAGTAGAAGAACAATACCTTAAAAATATACTTTCAAAAAAGTTACAAAAGTAAGGCCCAACATATTTAATTCTGTAACTTTGTTTATTTATTTATTTTAATTCAGTAACATTTTCAACTTCCAAGAACTTTTGTCACAGGAAAGTTTTCTTACTGGTGAAAAAAGATCCTTCCAAGTCTTAGGCATCCATGTTTCCTTTAAAGTTTTATGCTAATTAATTTTTGATTGTATTTCCTTGGGATAATTCTATTTTTTTTTTTTTTTTTTTTTTTTGAGACAGAGTCTCACTATGTTGCACTCGGTAGAGTGCTGTGGCGTCATAGCTCACAGAAACCTCAAACTCTTGGGCTTAAGCGATTGATTCTCTTGCCTCAGCCACCTAAGTAGCTGGGACTACAGGCACCTGCCACACTGAATTGTAATCCAGAGGTGTCCAACCTTTTTTCCCTCTGCCACATACTGAAAGAATAAGAGATAGCATACACACAAGCACTAACAAAAGTAGATTAGCAAAAAAAAAAAAAAAAGATCGATGCACACTTTTTGTGCTATCCAACACCACAGATAAACAAAAAGTCCTCACAAAATCAGTCTGTAGCCCATCAGCCACAAGTTGGACGCCCCTGTGCAATCTGTCTTTTCAGTAGAATTTGGGAAGACGGAGGTTAAGATATATGTGGGTTGAAGGAAGTGTTCTGAACACGTTTTTTTTTTTCTTTTTCTTTTTCTCTTTTTTTCTGAACACATTTATGTTTAAAGCTTCAAAATACATATTCAATTATTTACTAATATGTTTTTAAAATCTTGAACAGTTGATTTTCTATTATCAAAATGAACAGTTTTGTGATAGAAATGGTAGCACAAAGAGATAAAAAGCTAAGTTTTATTCTATTAAGGAATCTTGCTAACAAAAAAGTTGTTTTGTTTTTTTGAGACAGAGCCTCAAGCTGTTGCCCTGGGTAGAGTGCCACGGCATTGCTTACAGCAACCTCCAACTCCTGGGCTCAAGCGATTCTCCTGCCTCTGCCTCCCAAGTAGCTGGGACTACAGGCGCCTGCCACAACGCCCGGCCACTTTTTGGTTGCAGCCATCATTGTTGTTTGGCGGGCCCAGGCTGGATTCGAACTCGCTAGCTCAGGTGTACATGGCTGGCGCCTTAGCTGCTTGAGCCACAGGCGCCAAGCCAACAAAAAGTTATAAAGTGAAATGAACACAGATGTAAAATACAATTCAGCATGTTAATACCACCTGTCATTGAAAATAACCAAGTCCTGGCTGGGCAAGATGGCTCACGCCTGTAATCGTAGCACTCTGGGAGGCCAAGGCAGGTGGATCACTTGAGCTCAGGAGTTTCAAGACCAGACTAAGTTAGAGCAGGACCCCATTTCTAAAAATAGCCAGGTGTTGTGGTGGGTGTGTCCCAGCTACTTAGGAGGCTGAGGCAAGAGAATCGCTTAAACCCAAGAGTTTGAGGTTGCTGTGAGCTGTGATGCCACAGTATTCTACTGAGGGCAACATAGTGAGGCTCTGTCTCAAAAAAACTGGGAGAGGTGGCTCACACCTGTAATCTCAGCACTCTGGGACGCCTAGGCAAGTGGATTGCCGGAGTTCATAGTTTCGAGACCAGGCTGAGCCAGAGTGAGATCCTGTCTCTAAAAAATAGCTAGGCATGTGCAAGTGCCTACTGTAGTCCCAGCTATTTGGGAGGTTGAGGCAAGAGGATCATTTGAACCCAAGAGTTTGATGTTGCTGTGAGCTAAGATGCTATGGCACTCTACCAAGGGTGACCAAGTGAGACTCTATCTCAAAGAATAGAAGAAAAGGAATTTCAGGGTGGTGCCTGTGGCTCAAAGGAGTAGGGTGCCAGCCCCATATACCGGAGGTGGCGGGTTCAAACCCAGCCCCAGCCAAAAAAAACTGCAAAAAAAAGAATTTCATCTTCTGGGCCAGGCAAGGTGGCTCACGCCTACAATCCCAGCACTCTGGGAGGCCGAGGCAGGTGGGATCTCCTGAGCTCATGAGTTCCAGACCAGCTTGAGCTAGAGCAAGACACCATCTCTAAAAATAACTGGCCATTGTGGTGGGCACCTGTAGTACCAGCCGCTCAGGTGGCTGGGGCAAAAGAATCACGTGAGCCCAAGAGTTTGAGGATGCTGTGAGCTATGATGCCACAGCACCCTACTGAGGGTGACAAAGTGAGACTCTGTCTCAGAAAAAAGAAATTTTCATCTTCAGTGGGTACAGAGAGAAGGGAACAGTTATACACTGTTGGTGGGATTGCATACTAGTGCGACCTTTTTGGAAAGAAGTATGGAGAATCCTCAAAGAACTAAAAGTAGACTTTCCACAGATACCATTACTAGGTATCTATCCAGAAGAAAAAAATCATTTTATCATAAGGGCATTTGCACTAGAATGTTTGTGGCAACAACCCAAGTGCCCATCAACCCATAGGTGGATTAATACATTGCGGTATATGTATACCATGGAATACTATTTATCCATAAAAAGATAGAGACTTTACATCGTTTGCATTTACCCAGATGGAGTTGAAGAACATTCTCCTTTGTAAAGTATATCAAGAATGGAAAAACAAGGACCTCGTGTACTCAATACTAATTTGAAACTAGTAGATGAAGAACTATAGGCCCATAGAGGAGGAAAAACACAATTAAATTCAAGTGGGAGCGGCTTGGCGCCTGTGGCTCAATGGGCTAAGGCACCAGCAACGAACACCTGAGCTGGTGGGTTCGAATCCAGCCAGGGCCCACCAAACAACAATGGTAGCTGCAACCAAAAAATGGCTGGGTGTTGTGGTGGGCGCCTGTAGTTCCAGCTGCTTGGGAGGTGGAGGCAGGAGACTCGCTTGAACCCAGGAGTTGGAGGTTGCTGTGAGCTGTGATGCCAGGGCACTCTATCCAGGGTGACAGCTTGAGGCTCTGTCTCAAAATAATTAAAAAATAAATAAACAAATAAATTCAAGTAGGAGGAGTGGGGAGAGAGGGCAGGGGCACAGTAAGTGCTTACCTAACAGGGACAATGTAGGGATTTATGGCATACCTCTTGGGTAAAGGACTCAACTACAACTTGGATGCTACCTAACAAACATGATGTATGTAACCTGATTGTACGTACACCGATATTAATCCAAAGTAAAAGAATTTCATCTTCAATATTTAGAAATCTAAGTAAGCCATCCAAGAAATACATAAGGAATAAAAGCACCATTTTTTATTTTTTTATTTTCTTGAGACAGAGTCTCACTATGTCACCCTTGGTAGAGTGCCGTGGCATCACAGCTCACAGCAACCTCAAACTCTTGGGCTGAAGTGATTCTTTTACCTCAGACTCCCAAGTAGCTGGGGCTACAGGCACCCACCACAACGCCTGGCTATTTTTTGTTGCAGTTGTCATTGTTGCTTAGCTGGCCTGGGCTGGGTTCAAACCTGCCATCCTCGGTGTATGTGACTGGTGCCGTAACCACTGTGCTACAGGCACCAAGCCATGGCCCCAAGCTCTTGACCACGTCGCCACAGCTGTGGACAAATCCTTTGGGAGCTCCCCTCGCCCTGCTCTCCCACCCACCTTCATCACTTCTTCGGCTTCACCCTCAGGAGTCACCACGTACAGAGACAGCAAAAGATTCTCGGTGACCACCACCAGGGCCTCTCTTTTCTCTATGTAGAACAGCGTTTGGATGGAGCTGCCTGTGGATGCCACCTGCACGGTCTTACCCTTCTCATCCACGTAGTGCACCGTCCCTGTGGGCAAAGGCAGGTCACTGCATGGAAGCTACTGTCTTACTAGGTTTCCACGAACAGCCATTTCTATCTACTTAACATTTTCAAAGTAAAACATCTCCATTTTATAAATTTAAAAATAAGATGTCTGCCCATCATCTCACAGGCCTATCTCTGAAATGATCTGCATTTCACTGCTTCAGATCTGCTTTGAGTTGTCTCTGTTGATTCTTTCTCCACCCCTGTGTGAGAGGATTTGAATCTGCACACTGTGACCCATCTGATTCGACAGTCTTCATCTCAGCCTGCTAACTGAGGTGTGCTGTGTCCTCCACGGAGGACACCTGACAACCCCTCTGTGGCCCCCACTCCTGCTCCCTTCAGCAGGGGTGCTGCTGCTGTCTGTCTGCATCCTGCAGGCTCATTCTGGACATCTCTCAACCTCCACCAGCTCCTCTCAGTCTGAGCTCGAGGAACCTGCGATTCCAAGCCTGGATTCTTTGAGCCCCTCCAGTGCTGCCCAGTGACCTCTGAGCTAGGTAAGTAATGCTCCTGTAAGTTCTCAGGGAGCCTCTGCATCTTCCTATCTCCTGTCATCTTATCCCAGGGAATAATAGGTTCTTGTTCCTCTGAAGAGTGCAAGGTTATCTAGAGGCTAATCAGAACTTTTTTTTTTTTGAGACAGAGCCCCAAGCTGTCACCCTGGATAGAGTGCCGTGGCATCACAGCTCAGAGCAACCTCCAACTCCTGGGCTCGAGCGAGTCTCTTGCCTCAGCCTCCCAAGTAGCTGGGACTACAGGCACCCGCCACAACGCCTGGCCATTTTTTGGTTGCAGCCATCATTGTTGTTTGGCGGGCCCGGGCTGGATTCGAACCCGCCAGCTCAGGTGTATGTGGCTGGC
>CAUYRH010164514.1:0-31337 GCA_963574655.1 Perodicticus potto | reverse complement strand
CTGCCCTAGCTTCCTAGTTCGGCTTGCTCACCTCTTATCTCATTCTACTGCAGCCACACTGGCCTCCTTGCTGAGTTAAGCTTACCTGTTTTAGGGCTCTGGTTTGGCTGCCCTTTAATCTGGAACACTTACTCCTTCATCTGTCAATGAGACCTACCCCAATCTCCTTACACTGTCTTTTAAGAATTTATTCTCCACAACGGTTAACCTTCTTTTTTTTTTGAGACAGAGCCTCAAGCTGTCACCCTGGATAAAGTGCTATGGCATCACAGCTCACAGCAACCTCCAATTCCTGGGCTCAAGCGAGTCTCTTGCCTCCGCCTCCCAAGTAGCTAGGACTATAGGCGCCCACCACAATGCCCGGCCATTTTTTTGGTTGCAGCCGTCATTGTTGTTTGGCGGGCCCGGGCTGGATTCGAACCCGCCAGCTCAGGTGTATGTGGCTGGCGCCTTAGCCGGTTGAGCCACAGGCGCCGAGCCCGGTTAACCGTCTAATGTGCTGTATAATTTACTTGTTTATTATATTGTTTTGCTCTTCCCCTACTAATAAAAGAATGAAAACCTTAAGACAGCAGCTAATTTTGTCTATCTCATTCACTGCTGTGTATCCTCAGACCAAGAAAAATAACAGAAATAACAGATACTCAACGAAAGGTTTTTTTTGTTTGTTTTTGCAGTTTTTGGCCAGGGCTGGGTTCGAACCTGCCACCTCCAGCATATGGGGCCGGTGCCCTAATCCTTGGGCCACATGTGCCGCCCAAAAGTTTTTTTTTTTTAATGAACAATTGGGCTGGTGCGGTGGCTCACGCCTATAATCCTAGCACTCTGGAAGGTAGAGGCAGGTGGATTGTTTGAGCTCAGGAGTTGGAGACCAGCCTGAGCCAGAGCTAGACCCTGTCTCTAAAAATTGCCGGGCATTGTGGTAGGCGCCTGTAGTCCCAGCTACTTGGGAGGCTGAGGGAAAAGGATCACTTTAAACCCAAGAGTTTGAGGTTGCTGTAAGCTATGATGTGCAGGGTGACAGGGTGAGTGAGACTTTGTCTGAGAAATGAATGAATGCTCCTTCCAGCCTTTCACTTTCTTTTCTTTTTTTTTTTTTTTAGAGACGAAGTCTCACTATGTCCCTCTCGGTAGAGTGCTGTGACATCACAGCTTACAGCAACCTCAAACTCTTGGGCTTAAGCCATTCTCTTGCCTCAGCCTCCCAAGTAGCTGGGCCTACAGGCGCCCCACAACATCCAGGGTTTTTTTTGTTGTTGTTGTCATTGTTGTTTAGCAGGCCCGGGCCCAGTTTGAACCCAACAGCCCTAGTGTATGTGCCTGGCATCCTAACCACTGAGCTACAGATGCCGAGCCCAGCCTTTCATTTTCTTCAACTGTGTCACAGCAAACCTGCCTTTGGAGCTTCCTATAAATGCAATCACCTTCCTGGCTGCTCGACCTCTCAGCAATTAGATATTCTGCTCTTGCGACTTTTTGGCTTCTGCGGCTTAACCCAGGGAAACAGAGCAGGTAAGTAACTCACAAGACTAGGGCACCAAATAACACCAGAAAATTACTGTATCTTCCATCTCAGCCTGCCTTCTCCAGATGACCTCATCCACCAATCTCCCGCCTCTCTGCTTCGAACTCTTGTTTTTCACCATTTTCTCTTTCAACCACCAACATAGCTTTTTAAAAAAAGAAAAGGGCAATTCCTCCCACTATGTCACGGCCACTCCCATGCAGCTGTCCTATTCTCTGATGAGGCCCCTCCTGACTTGGTTTCCCTTCCTACTCCCTGAAAATTTGCTCTTGAAGTTCCATTACCCCCCTTCTCCTAAATCCAACTCCAATGTGGGGTCTTGATCTTTTCTGATACTCTGCTGAATTTAACATATCCTCTAGCAACTCTCTTCATATATAGCATGTTGCTTCTACCTCCTTTACTGCTTCTGCTCCAGTCCTTCCTATTCCTCCCTTCACAGATGTCCCTAAGTTTCCTTACAGCAAGCTGGGTGTGGCTGCACTCCCGTCACTTGCCTGCTGTGGGTTCGCTCCTGCAGCCGCCAGAAGCAGGTGTGCCCGGGGCGTTGACGCGTACGGAATTTCGAGTCTGGGAAAGGGCGGGGCCTTGAGGCGCCAGGAAGTTCGGTTCTCCGCCGCTTCCGTCCTGCAGCGGGTCCGGAAGGAGGTGCAGGGCTGAGGTTGTGGGACGTGGCTGGAGATGGAGTTTGACTGCGAGAGTGTCAGACGGCTGCTTGGCAAGGTGCGGGCAGCCTGCTGGGGCGGGTTTGGAGCCTTAGGGTCTAGGGGTGAGGGTTGGAGGGAGCCTCCGCCCCCGAGTGGGCTGCCTCCTTGTTGCGGCTTGGAGCTGGGGCGGGCTGATCTGAAGCCGGCTGTGAGCTTCGGCCCCAGGGAGGCGGCGGGGCGGGGGGGGTTTGAGGCCACCTCCCATTTGTGGAGGGCCTGGGCTCTGGCTCCTGCAGCTCCGAGATCCTCCACCCTGTGCAGGCTCTGGCTCCTGCAGCTCCGAGACCCTCTCACACCACCAGCCTCACTGGCCTTGAACTGCCCGGGGCCCACGCCGTTCCTGTAACCACGCCTCTCTCTCTGGCTGAAGCCACACACACCCCACCTTTTTTATTCTCTTGAATTGCAGAGCTCATCCTTTGTAAGTCCCAGCTCAGAGTCACTCCCTGGAAGATTGAATCACTCTTTTGTGCTTTCAAAAATTCGATGATCACACTGCAGAGTATTTATTCATAAACCTTACTCTTGGTGTGAACCCTTTTGACTGCAGAGACTGTTTTTGTATTCCCTTCACCTTCATAGTACTGTGACAACAACGTAGGCGCTAAATAACTGTGATGTGGGTGTAAGGCCTGAGTAGGTTTAAAAATGAAGACAGTTTGAAGTTCTAGGAGAGAACCTCCTAATGTTGAAAGGTTGAGGAGTGGGAGGGCTGACCCAGAAATCTGACCTATATCTCTGGGGCTTGAGTAGCGCGGGTTTCCACGTGAGAAGAACTCTGTCCACCAGTGTATAGTCTAAGGAAATCCCCCTTTTCACCATTTTTCTAACTAAGTGGTGGTTCTTAAAACTTCATGCGGAAATCATAGCTTCTGCCATTTTTGTTGGACTTGCCTAAGCCTGTTTTTGTTGGGAGTTTGCTTGCCTGTGGATTTTGAAGCCCCAAGATTGAAGTTGTTTATATAATTAACTTGAATGATTTTACCTATTGTGACAGGTGTAGATCTTGTAGAAGTATCATCATGCTTAGGATTACTACCCTTTCTGTCTCCTTTTTAGAGAACGTGAAATTAAAAGAACCGTTCTATCAAGTTTTAATGTGGGGAAGAGGATGGCTTATCCAATGAGAAAAATTGTTGAAGTCGCGTAGGAAAAGAAGTACAACCTAATTTTGGTGGAACTGGAATGAAGGGGGAAAAAGCAAGACAAAAAGTTTCTCAAGAGTGAGAGTAGAATAGTAGAGGCATGTTTTTTTCATTGTCAGTGCGTAGCATAGAATCTTTTCTATGATCTTTTCTGCATAAGATGTACGTGGCTGGCGCCTTAGCCTGTTGAGCCACAGGCGCTGAGCCGACAAATGATTTTCCTTATGTGAAAAAAATGAAATTGTATCCTTACCTTATACCAAACATAAAAATTCCCAGTTGATAAAAGACAACTTTAAAACTTATAAATGTTAGGGACTCAGAATATGCAAACATTTTTTTTAAATTTCAGATTAATAAATAATGAGGGTATAAATGTTTCAGTTACATTGTTTTCATTTCTTTTTTTTTATTAAGTCATATACACATAGATCATGAATACATTTATGCATATATGGGTACAGTGTGTTCATTTTTTTAATACAATTTGACATGCTTACGTCAAACTAATTAATGTAGCTTTCACCTCATTTACTTGATTATTGTATTAAGACATTTATGTTTTGGCTTGGCGCCTGTGGTTCAACAGGCTAAGGTGCCAGCCACGTACACTTGAGCTGGCGGGTTCGAATCCAGCCCGGGCCCACCAAACAACAATGACGGCTGCAATCAAAAAATGGCCAGGCGTTGTGGCGGGCATCTGTAGTCCCAGCTACTTGGGAGGCAGAGGCAAGAGACTCGCTTGAGCCCAGGAATTGGAGGTTGCTGTGAGCTGTGATGCCACAGCACTCTATCCAGGGTGACGGCTTGAGACTCTGTGTCAAAAAAAAAAAAGACATTTATGTTCTACACTTGATAGATTTGACTTGTACCTTTGCAAGATGCTCCATAGGTGTGGTCCTGTCGTTTACCTCCTCTCAAACCTTCCCTCTCCCCTGTTTTCATTTCTAAGGTAAAGTTCAAGTTGTAGTTGAGCCCTTCACTTGGGGTCGTGTTAAACCCCCTAACGTTGTGCACTTTAGATGAGATGCCACCAATTGCCCTCCCTCCTCCCCTTCCCCATTCCCCTCTTCTGTTCTCTACCTTAATAGACTATACTTGTATTTTTAAACGACACAGAGGAGAGCCTGGTAAACTCAACTACATTAAAGTCAAGAACTTTTTTTTTTTTTTTGGAGACAGAGTCTCACTCTGTTGCCCTGGGTAGAGTGCTGTGGCATTACAGCTCACAGCAACCTCAAACTCTTGGGCTTAAACGATTCTCTTGCCTCAGCCTCCCAAGTAGCTGTGACTATAGGCACCTGTCACAATGCCTGGCTTTTTTTTTTTTGTTGTAGTTGTCATTTGGCAGGCCTGGGCTGGATTAAAACCTGCCAGTTCCAGTGTATGTAGCTGGCGCCCTAGCTGCTGAGCTGTAGGCGCCAAGCCCTAAAGTCAAGAACTTTTATATGAGGCTGGGTGCTGGGGCTCACACCTGTAATCCCAGTACTCTGGGAGGCTGAGGCAGGTGGATTGCCTGAGTTCATAGGTTCAAGACCATCTTGAGCAAGAGTGAGACCCTTTCTCTAAAACAAAAAAAATAGCCAGACATTGTGGTGGGCGCCTATTGTCCCAGCTACTTAGGAGACTGAGACAAGAGAATTGCTTGAGCCCTAGAGTTTGAGGTTGCTGGGAGCTGTAACACCATGGCACTCTATCAAGGGTGACAAAGTGAGACTATTGTCTCAAAAAAAAAGAAAACTTTTGGCTAGGCGCCTGTGGCTCAACAGGCTAAGGCGCCAGCCATGTACACCTGAGCTGGCGGGTTCGAATCCAGCCCAGGCCCGCCAAGCAACAATGACGGCTGCAACCAAAAAATGGCCGGGCGTTGTGATGGGCTCCTATAGTCCCAGCTACTTGGGAGGTGGAGGTAAGAGACTCGCTTGAGCCCAGGAATTGGAGGTTGCTGTGAGCTGTGATGCCACGGCACTCTATCCAGGGTGACAGCTTGAGGCTCTGTCTCAAAAAAAAAAAAACAAAAACTTTTGTATATCAAGAGACACCATGAAGAGAGTGGAGAGGTAAGATACAGTTTTAGGATATCTAGGAAAGGGAGGGGAGAGGAGAGGTGGAGGGAGGGTAATTGGTGGGACCACACCTACAGTGCATTTTACAAGGGTTTGTGTTAAATTTACTAAGTGTAGTATATAAATGTCTTAACACAATAACTAAGAAAATGTGGTGAAAGCTATGTTAACCAGTTTGATGAAAATATTTCAAATGTTATATAAAACCAGCACATTGTACCCCATGATTGCATTAATGTACACAGCTATGATTTAATAAAAAAAACCATGACTGACAAAATATTGCCATCCAGAATATAGAATGCATGCCTATAAATCAATTTTTTTTTTTTTTTTGCAGTTTTTGGCCGGGGCTGGGTTTGAACCTGCCACCTCCAGCATATGGGGCCAGTGCCCTACCCCTTTGAGCCATAGGCACCGCCCATAAATCAATATTAAAACCAATAAATAGAAAATCAGAAGACATGAATAGGCATTAAAAAAGAAAAATATGTAAGTTTGCTCAATCCATTAGTAGGCATGGAAAAGCAAATTAAGAACATGTTCACCATTTTCTCTCACTAGATTGGCATAAATTAATAAAATTTCAAATCTTTTTGAGAATATAGATGTAAATGAATCAGAATTTTAAACAATGCTGGTGGTTAAATGGTTAATTTAATCACTTGGGGAAATAATTTGGCTTTATTTTGTCAATTTGAGTACTGTATTTTTTTAATTTTATTTTTTATTTTTCTCTTGAGACAGAGTCTCATTCCCTTGTCTGGGTAGTGTGCCATTGTATCATCCTAGCTCCCAGCAACCTCAAAGTCTTGGTCTCAAGTGATCCTCTTGCCTCACCATCCCACTATGTATGTGCACCACAATGCCCAGCTAGTTTTTCTTGTTTTAGTAGAGATGGGGTTCTCATTCTTGCTCAGGCTGGTCTTGAACTCCTGAGCTCAAGTGATCTTCTCTTGGCCTCCCAGAGTGCTAGGACTGTAGATGAGAGCCACTGTGCCCAGTCTAATTTGAGTATTTTAATTTTATATCCCTCTACATCTAGTCATATGTGGGTCATTAGGCAAGTTTTAAGATACACAAAAATCAAGAAACAAAATCTGCAGACAGAAACAAATCAACTCCTCCCGGCAACACCAATAATCAAGTAAATTGAAACTTGCATAAGTGAATCTGGAAGGATGCTGTCAACTGTGTTTCTTTTCTTTTTTTTTTTTTTTTCTGGAGACGAGAGTTTCACCTTGTCGCCCTCAGTATAGTGCTGTGGCATCACAGCTCACAGCAACCTCAAATTCTTGGGCTTAAGCAGTTCTCTTGCCTCAGCCTCCCAAGTAGCTGGGACTACACCCGCCACAATGCCCGGCTATTTTTGTTGTTGTAGTTGTCATTGTTTAGCAGGCTTGGGCTTTCAAACCCATCAGCCCTGGTGTATGTGGCCAGGGCCCTAGCAGCTGAGCTACAGGGCCCTAGCAGCTGAGCTACAGGTGCTGAGCCTCAACTGTGTTTCTTGAAAGTGAAATAATGGACCATAGCACAGTCTATCTCAAAACTTTCATAGTGACCTATGTATACCATAGAGAATTCATAGCATCTGAAGTACAAGACACATGCAGGAATTTTTTTGTTTTTAAGAGATGAGGTCTCATTATGTTGCCCATGCTGGACTCAAACTTTTGGGCTCAAATGATCTTGCTTCAGCCTCTGTTAGGTAATAGAATTATTTATAATTAAAAATTGTAAATAACCCAAATTTTCATTGACAGGACAAATGATAATTTGTTGTATATTCACACAGTGGAAAACACTATTATACAACAGTGAAAATGAATGATGTACAGCTAAGCAAGCAACAATACAAATGAATCTTAGAAACATACTAAGTGAAAAAAAGTCAGTTTCCTGCCTGTACTTACTATTATATGTATATATTGTTTACTATCTCAATTTTATGTATGTTAATTAGAAAACTTTCATACACTCCTGCTGAACTTGGTAGGCAGTATAGCTGTATCACTTTTGCTGATGAAAATCTTAAGACTCAGAGAGAAGAAACAGAATCCACTATCAGTTGTCCTCCGTTTTCTCCCAAACTCTCCTAATCCTAGGCACCCACTTATCTACTTTGTGTTTCTATGCATTTGCCTATTCTTGAATTTCTTTTTTTTTTTTGAGGCAGAGCCTCAAGCTGTCACCCTGGATAGAGTGCTGTGGCATCACAGCTCACAGCAACCTCCAATTCCTGGTCTTAAGCGAGTCTCTTGCCTCTGCCTCCCAAGTAGCTGAGACTACAGGCGCCCGCCACAACGCCCAGCCATTTTTTGGTTGCAGCCGTCATTGTTTGGCTGGCCCAGGCTGGATTCGAACCCTCCAGCTCAGGTGTACATGGCTGGCACCTTAGCCCATTGAGCCACAGGTGCCGAGCCAGCATTTGCCTATTCTTGATATTTCATATACATGGAATTATATAATATGTAACCTTTTTGTCTGATTTTGTTCATGTAGCATAATGTTTTTGTTTTTGCTTTTTTTTATGGTTGGGGATGCATCCAGGGTACAAGAAACCAGGTTACACTGATTGCATTACAATTGTAAGTCCCTCTTACAATTGTGTTTTGGTCCCAAAAGGTGTGGCACACACCAAGACCCCACCCCCCACCCCCACTGTGTCATTAATTGTCCTCATCAAAATTGAGTAAATGAGATTCATGCTTCTCCATTCTTGTGATGCTTTACTAAGAATAATGTGTTCCACTTCCATCCAGGTTAATACAGAGGCTATAAAGTCTCCATTTTTTTAAATGGCTGAATAGTATTCCATAGTGTACATATACCACAGTTTGTTAATCCATTCCTGGGTTGGTGGGCATTTAGGCTGTTTCCACATTTTAGCAATTGTAAATTGAGCTGCAGTAAACAGTCTAGTGCAAGTATCCTTATGATAAAAGGATAGTTTTCCTTCTGGGTAGATGCCCAGTAATGGGATTGCAGGATCAAATGGGAGGTCTAGCTTGAGTTCTTTGAGAGTTCTCCATACTTCCTTCCAAAAAGGTTGCATTAGTTTACAGTCCCACCAGCAGTGTAAAAGTGTTCCCTTCTCTCCAAATCCATGCCAGCATCTGCAGTTTTGAGATTTTGTGATGTGGGCCATTCTCACTGGGGTTAGATGGTATCTCAGGGTGGTTTTGATTTGCATTTTTCTAATAATTAGGGATGATGAGCATTTTTTCATATGTTTGTTAGTCATTCATCTGTCTTCTTTAGAGAAGGTTCTATTCATGTCTGTTGCCCATTGATATATGGGATTGTTGGCTTTTTTCTTTTTCTTTTCTTTTTTTTTTTTTGAGACAGAGCCTCAAGCTGTCACCCTGGATAGAGTGCCGTGGCATCACAGCTCACGGCAACCTCCAATTCCTGGGTTCAAGCGAGTCTCTTGCCTCCGCCTCCCAAGTAGCTGGGAGTACAGGCGCCCGCCACAATGCCCGGCCATTTTTTGGTTGCAGCCGTCGTTTGGCGGGCCCGGGCTGGATTCGAACCCGCCAGCTCAGGTGTACGTGGTTGGTGCCTTAGCCCGCTGAGCCACAGGTGCCGAGCCAAGGACTCTTTTTTAATACCTAAGAATTTCAGGATGTTTCCACACACACCAATCAAACCAACACTTAATAACAAACAGTCACCATGAATTCAGTACAGCTTACAAATGCAATTGCGTTTTGGTCAACGTGGTACCATCTATACATATTTGAAAACAGTGCTGCATGTAGGTGTACACAGGGATCTGAGGACCTTGGTATACACTCTGTGGACTCTAAGCCTTCATAGTCTCCAGTGTGGAAACTGTTGTTCTGGCCCAGCAAATAATTGTTTTGAAGAAATGGAAGAAACATTCATTAACCCTATTATATTCCAAGACTAGGCCAGTCACTTTTCATTTTTATCTCCTTCAAATTTCAAAATATATCTGTTATTTTCCACATAAGAAAACAGAGGCTTAGAAAGCTGGAGTACCTTGTCTAAGGTCACACGCTGACTGAGAGACAGAGCAAGGACTTGGTTCTTGATCTTTTTCCACTCAGTCACTATGCCTCCAGGGCAGGGACTGCGACTTGTTCATCTCTAACATTCCAGGGCTTACTTATGCCAGTGCTTGGGGAGAACGAATGCCACAAACCCAGGGAACCCTTCTCTGCACATTTCTTGGGTCCTCCAGCCTGTACCCACCATGGCCAGAGACCTTCCTTGCTGCAGGCAAGTACAGAGGCCCCTCTACCATCAAAGAACCAGAGAAGGCACTGGGGAAAACTCCAAAATGGCACAGCATGGCCCCCTTTTCCTTTTTTTTTTTTTTTTTTTTTTTGGTTTTTAAATTTCAGATTAATAATAGGGTACAAACAATTAGGTTACAATGTTTACATTTGTTAAGTAAAGTCCCTACTGTAGTTGTGTCCCACACCCAGGACGTGTATCATGTACCCCTACGTTGCACCCATTAGGTGGGAGCACACCAATCCCCTCCTGTGTTCCCTCCCCACAACTGGAAAAAAACTGAGTTTTTCTCTGGTGTGATATGTACCAGTTCTACTGCCTTCATGTTAGTAACGAGTACACCGGATACTTGCTTTTCCATTTTTGTGATACTTCGCTAAGAAGAATGTGTTTCAACTCTATCCAGGTTAATACCAAAGATGTAAAGTCTCCATCTTTTTTTACAGCTGAATAGTATCCCATGCTATGCACATAACCGCAGTTTATTAAACTATTCACGGGTTGATGGGTACTTAGGTTGTTTCCATATCTTGGTGAGCCTTTTCTTTTAAGTGTTACTTCTCTTATTTAGTGGGTATCCCTGCTCTGGTCCTGGACTCTAAGCCCCCACTCTTCATCACCACTCTATTCCCATTTCCTTCCCTCCCCCAGATTTCCTGTCCACACCCATAATAGTCTGCTCCCTGCAAACAGCTCCCTTAAACTAGTTTCCATTAAGGTCTGAATGCCCAGTAATAGTAAGTGTGGATTCCTTCCCCCTCTCCAACTGGACGACATTTGTGTTTTAAACCAAAGAAGAGACTTCTCAAAAATTCTGGTCAGTGTGCCACAGGAGGAAGGAAATGGGCTTCAAACAAATCTACATTTCATTCCCTGGTTTGGCTATTTCCTTTTTGAATGATCTTGGGTAAACCAATCAATCTCTTTCACCCTCAGTGTCTTCTGAAAAATGAAGGAAAGAATACCTACCTCATAGGGTGAATACACAAACACCTTACAATCTTGGACTGTAGAGAGGGTTGAACAGTGTCCCTCCAAAAGATATGCCAATGTCTTAATTCCCAGAATCTATGTTTCTTTCTTCCTTTTTTTTTTTTTTTTTTTTAGACAGAGTCTCACTTTGTTGCCCTCAGTAGAGTGCCATGGCATCATAGCTCACAGCAACCTCCAATTCTTGGGCTCAAGCGATTCTCTTGCCTCAGCCTCCCAAGTAACTGGAACTACAGGCAGCTACCACAACACCCAGCTATTTTTAGAGACGAGGTCTCGCTCTGGCTCAGGTTGGTCTCAAACCTGTGAGCTCAGGCAATTCACCTGCCTCAGCCTCCCAGGGTGCTAGGATTACAGGTGTGAGCCACCACACCCGGCCAATACCCAGAATCTGTGAACGTTATCCCATATGGAGAAAGGGTATACGTTTGAGATGAGGACCCTTTTTAATGCCTTCGTTATCTTTTTGAATATCTTTACAGTTTTACAGATATAATTTTGAGAATAGAATACTGTCCTGGATTATCTGGGGCTTAAATGCCAAGGGTCCTTTTTTAAAAAAAATTTTTTTTTAATTTCAGAATATTAGGGGATAGACATGTTTTGTTTACATACTTTCTTTTTTGTACAGATTGAGTCAAGATGTAAGTGTGCCCTGCACCCAGATAGTGTGCACTGTACCCAATAGGTGTGAATTTATCCATCTCCTCCTCCCCTTCCCTAAGCTTGATTTTCATGGAGATTTACTACCACATGTACACTTAAGTGTTGATTAATTAGTTCCAACTTGTTATTGAGTACATGTGTTTGTTTCTGCATTCCTGGGATGCTTCACTTAAAGGAATGGTTTCCAGTTCCATCCAAGTTGCCACAAAAGATACCACACCATCATTTTTTATAGCTGAGTAATACTCCATAGTATGCACACCACATTTTATTAATTCATTCATGTATTGGTGGGTACTTTGGTTGTTTCTGTGTCTTTGTAATTATGACTTGGGCTGCTATAAATATTCAAGTGCAGTGTCCTTTTTATAAAATGATCTTTTTCCTCTGGGTGTATACTCAGCAGTGGGAATGCTGAATCAAATGGTAGGTCTACTCTAAGTTCTCTGAGGGACTTCCATGAACTTTTCCATATAGGTTGTACTAGTTTGCAGTCTACACCAACAGTGTAGAAGAGTTACTTTTACTACACATCCACTTCAGCATCTGTTGTTTTAGGACTTTTTAATATAAGCCATTCTCATTGGAGTTAGGTGATATCTCATTGTGGCTTTGATTTGCATTTCCCTAATGATTACAGACATTGAGTGTTTTTCATGAGTCTGCTGGTCATTAGTATATCTTCATTTGGAACATTTCTATTCATATCTTTTGCCCACCTTTTAATGGGGTTAATTGTTGCTTGCTGATTTGCTTGAGTTCTTTGTAGATTCTGGTTATCAGTCCTTTATCAGAGGTACAGCATGTGAATATTTTCTTCCATTCTGTGGGTTGTCTGTTTGTTCTTTTGGTTGTGTCCTTGGCTGTGCCGAAGTTTTTTTTTAATTTGATTAGGTCTATTCATTTATTTTTGTTGTTGCTGTGTTGGGGTCTTCTTCATGAATTCTTTGCCGATGCCAATATGCACTGGAGTTTTTCTAACATTTTCTTCTAGGATTCTTACAGTTTCCTGCCTTAGAATTTAAGTCTTTTATTCATCATGAGTAAATTTTTGTGAATGGTAACAAGTGCAGATTTTGTTTCAGTCTTTTACATGTGGCTATCCAGTTTTCCCACAACCATTTATTGAACAGGGTTTCTTTTCCCCAGGATATGTATTTATCTATTTTGTCAAAAATCAGATGGAAACAAAAGTGTCCTTTTAAGAGAAAGGCAGAGCTCCACATATATATAGTTACCTTATTGTAAAGGTGCAGTGGAGTGTATTTATGTGGTTTTATGTACCCCATGTAAAAAAAAAAGAGAGAGAGAGAGAGAGGAAGGCAGAGGGAGATTTGACACCCGGAAGAGGAACCAGGGAGGCAGAGATTGGGGCGATGTGGCCCCAGTTCTGGACAGCCTTCAGAAGCTAGAAGAAGCAAAGAACAAGTCTCTCCAGAGTCTCCAGAAAGTCTTTGCAAATGTAACAAAGTTAAGGACCTTGGGATGAGATCAATCTGATTATCCAGGTGGGCCCTGAATCTAATGACAGGTATCCTTACACATGTAAGAGACACAGGAAGACACATAAACACAGACAAGGCCATGAAGACAGAGACAGAGATTGGATTTTGATACCTAAAAAGTAAGGAGTTCATGGAGGCACCAGAAGCTGGAAGAGGCATGGAAGGATTCTCTCTTAGAGCCTCCAGAGGGAACACGGCCCTAATGTCACCTTGATTTCAGACTTTGGGCCTCCAGAAGAGAGATGGTGATTATCAGAGGATAAATGTCTATTGTAAGCCGTCCATATCGAGGCACTTTATTATAGAAGCCCTGAGAAACTAACAGACAATGCCTATCTCCTCAATTTATCACGTCACCCCTCATGTTCTGCTTTATGCCACAGCCATACAAACTACTTGTTCAAAAATGTGAGCTTTGGGAGAGCAGACCTTGTCTGACTTGGTCACTGGCATAACTCTAAGGATTGGCATGGCACGAGGTACATGCTAGGTGCTCAGTACACATTTTTAAAAGAAATGAGTTGTAGCTCCTCATACTACAACTCATGCCATGCCTCCATGTCTGTGCATGTGCTACTCCCTCTGCCTAGAAAGCCCTCCTACCTCGTTCCCTTACGAACACATTTTATCCTTCCAAACGCCACTCAGGCATCACCCGTGTGCCTTTCCTTACCACACAGATTCATCTCTCTCCCCTCTCCGCTAATTCTGTTCCATGAATGTTGCTCTAATACAGCATGTCTTACGTTAGCCTCGTATATTTACATGTCTGCCTTGCTGAACAAATTAGAAGTTCTCAGCAGATAAGAGCTGTATGTGATTTACTTCTAAATCCTCAACACCCAAGACATAGGATACAGCTAATATACACATAGTTTTCCCCTTCCTTCCACATACTCTAGCACTGAAGGGGCAATTCTTTTTTTTTTAAAAAAAAAAAAAAGGTAAATCTTAGCCCAAAGCCTAGACAAGCATGCAGGCTCCAAAGAGTCCTTGAGCTCTTTCTAGACCTTCCAAATTCACCCTCAACCAGGGGTGTCCAACCTTATTTTCCTCTACCACACACTGGAAGAAGAGTAGCCTTGAGCCATGCATTAAATACACAAACTCTAATGAAAGCTGATTAGCAAAAAAAGGTCCATGCATACTTCTCATGCTATCGGACACCACTGATGAGCAAAAGACAGTCCTTACAAAATCAGCATGCAGCCTGCAAACAGAAGCCTCGGAGAGAACCCTATGACTGCAGGAACCTGGGATGGTATTGTTTAATTAAACAGAGACTCAAGTCACCAGCATCTGGCTCAGGCTGGGCCTCTGGGACCTGAGCAGGCAACATTTCATCATTAGGAGGAAAGGAGATGACAAACTCTTTCCTGAAAGAACACAGCAGGCAGGCAGAATTACTGGATGTGGATAAATAAAACCATTATTTCCAAATACATATCCCAGGCAGCACTAAATGCATTCTCCGTATCACAGGCAATACTAAATTTAGAACTGGCAGTTTGAGTCATATGCTGATTCCTAAAGAGAAAAACTAAATACAAGGGAGAAAAATGAAGTGAAATATGAAAATAAAAATGCAATCTTAGTCCATAAGAGCAAGCTATCAAGAGAGGTGCGGGGGAAGATTCCTGCACAGAGTTCTGGCTGTAAAGGAACTGCAGGAGGGGAGGTGCAGGCCCCTGCTTGGTACCACAGACGCAGCAGCCTCTGCAGAAAGCTCTGCAGCGTCTCCCCAGCTGGAGTTTCGGGGAGACTAAGTGGAATCTGTGCTTGAGTAATTATGTGAGAAACTGCAAAAGCCATCCCGAGAGCCAAGGCTCACTGAGTCCAGAGACTGTCTATCATGCAGTGTCTCACTGAAGCTTTTTCTCAGTCTTGCAGTCAAGGTACGTCACCCTCATTTTCCAGCCCAGAGGGATCAAGTGCCTTGCCCAAGTCATACTGTCAGTGAGCAGAAAAGCAGAGATATAATATAAAAGCGTTTAATTCCGAAATAGTGTTAGATTTACAGAAGAGTTTTGAAGATAGTACCAAGTTCCCAAATATGCCTCCCCCAGTTTCCCCTGCTGTCAACATCTTACATTACTGAGGGACATCTGTCACAATGAAGGGACCAGCAGTGGTATATTACTATTAACCAAATGCCACACTCTATTTAGATTTTGCTAGTTTTTCCCTTTTCCTGCTTCTCCTACATCCCCTCCTACATTAAATATAATATAGTATTAAATATGATATAATTATATTTAATCATCACATCTCCTTAGGTTCCTCTGGCCTATTACAGTTTCTTCAACCTGTCTCATTTTTGGTGACCGTGACAGTTCTGCCTGATCACAGGTATACTGCAGGGTGTCCCTCAGTTGGGGTTTTTCTGATGTTCTGTTCATGAGTAGGCCAGGATTACGGGTTTGGAGAGGAAGATCATGAAGACCACAGAGATAAAGGTGTCCTTCTCACTCATTATATAAAAGGTACATACTATCCACATGACTGATCTGGGATGATGTTAACCTTTCACCTAGCCAAGGCAGTGTTGTAGGTTTCTCTGTGGAAGTTTGCTAGGTTTCACTGTAAAGTTATTCCTCACTGCTCCTCCCTACCCCCATCCCTTTCCTTGCTCAACTATTTGAAAGCAAGTTAGGTGCTTCCAGATGAAAGCGTTTGGGCTGGGCCTGGAAGGATGGATAGGATATTACAGTGTTAAAAGGACATTCCAGGTAGAGAAAACTGGAATGCAGGTGAGTACAGCCATATTCAGGGCTGAGGACAAGGCTCTGGCAAATGGGGGAAGGGGAAGCTAGGAAGGTGGATAAACCCAAACTGGGCAGTGCCTTATAGCCAAGCAGGGAGCTTGGACTATTTGGTGGACAACAGAACCATTTCCTCCCATTGCCTTGCTCAGAGTACTCAGGGGAACTATTCAGGCTCTCAGAAGTAGGACTATTCTTCTGTGTGACAAGTTGATGTTCAGCTTACTTATTCCCCGAAATGCTCATGGTCTTTACGGCACAAACTGCTGGATAGGCACTGCTTTCTTAGTTAACAGACTCCAAATTTCATTCAGGGTAGAGGTGAGCCCAGCTAAAGTTTAACTTCCCAGCTTTCACTGTAGTTACATTGAGGCCCCTGTAATTAGGTCCTGGCCAATGAGTCCCAAGTGGAACCGTTGTACTGGGTAGCACTTCAGGGAAAGTATCTCAAAAGGGCCTCTTTTTGTCTTTTTTCCCCTCTATCTGCCTGGAGATCGCTAGTGGCCACCTTGGACAATGAGAAAATCTTCAAGATGAAAGCCTCCACTAAGGACAGCGAAAAGAGAATGAAAAATCATTGGGATCCTTGCTATCCATACAATTATGCCAGATCTGGGCTGAATGTCATCAGACCTCTCACGTGCAAGTGTATTACAGGCAGTCCCTGGGTTACAAACAAGATAGGTTCTGTACATCTGTTCTTAATTTGAATTTGTACATAAGTTGGAACAATGGGAAACATCAGTCAGATGTTTGTAACTCAGGGATTTACTATAATAGCCTCTGTTCATACATGTGAGTTATGTGTAAGTCAGATGTTTGTAACTTGGGGACTATTGGGAGTCTACTTGGACTGCCATTACAGAACACCACAGACTGTGTGCACAACAAATTTTCTCACAGTTCTAGAGGCTAGAAGTCCAAGGTCAAGGTGCCACCAGAGTTGGTTTCTGGCAAATCCTCTCTTCTTTGCAGATGGCTAGTTTCTTACATGGTCTTTCTTCTGTGTGCACGAGGGAGAGCAATCCCTGGTGTCTCTTCCTCTTCTTATAAAGACACCAGTCCTACTCAAGGCCCCATCTGTATGACCACACTTACCCTTTATTATCTCCTCATACACTCTATCTCCAAATACAGTCACACTAGGGGCTATGGCTTTAATCTATGAATTTTGGGGAGACACAAATCAGTCCATAAGAGTAAAAATACTTCTCTCGTTTAAGTCATGATTATTTCTGGTGTCTATTACTAGCATGTGCATACAATTCTTTAATAGTAGACCTCAAAAGTCTAAGGGACACTTTTATCAACAATCGCACCTTGGATAAACCTGATTGGCTATGATCCTGCCACTGCTCAAAGCTAAGGTGCACCTTCTAAAGCTTGCATCTTGATGGCCTTGGGAGCTGAGAGTCCAAAGCAAGATACCAAAGATGTTACCCTGTAAGTCATCTGAATGCTGATTCGTTAATCTCTTTCATTCATTCAATTGACAAATATTTATCGAGCATTTATCATATTTCAGATACTGGGCTATATGCTGGGGACACTACAGTAAATGAAAAAGGTCCTTGACCTCTAGGGACTTATAGTTTTTACTGATTTGGTTACTCTAAGCTCATCTCTTTCCAAAGGGCATTTTTATAACATAGTACAAAAAATAGAAGTGGCAATTCAAAACCATGAAAAGGAAGAGTATACAAATGCCAGCCCTAGGAGTTTATATTTGTGCTGTGATCGAGCACCCAGGGTTGGCTTCTTTGCAGCCATGAAAAAAAACAAACAAAAGGGAGTAAGTTGGCTCTTGTTTTCTGAAAGAAAAATGAATCCCAATCACATACAGAAGTCAAATGTAATCACTTTCTCTCACTCAGTGCTTCCAGGTACCTTGAATGTCCTACAAGCCACCATTTTCTGACTGTATCACAACCAATGCTTTAAAATTCTACACACACTGCATTAGTTCTTTGATACTCATCCAACAAAGGATAGAGATGTGTGCAAATCATTCAGAGAGGCCCATAATTTGCACACATGATTTTGGTTTCTAGTCTAGAGCAAAGAGCTCACTGAAGATTGTAAGTGATCACTTCAAGATGATACAGAGAATGAATATTGGTAAACCCAGAAAGCTCTAAAGCTTGGACATTAGGTGCATGATTTTAAGAAAAAGAAATATCAAGAAGATAGTCAGAGAAGGGCTAGGATGGCTCACACACAGAATTCCATTATTGGTATATCACAATAGGCAGCATCTTATGAGAGACAAAGTATGGGTTTGAATCTTCACTCTGCTACTCTGCAACTTACTAGCTCTGTAATTCTGAGAGTGTTGGTAGCTCAGAGCTTCTTCATGTAAAATGAAGATGGTAGCTATCTGTTGTGGAATTAACTGCCAAAATTTGTCTCTGCCATGGTGCAAAAACGGTGGGAAAAAAAAAAAACAAACCAACTTACATATAAAGGCTTTATCTGTGTTACACACTCAACATGAATTTTACCATTTAATCTTCACCATAAGGTAGACGCTATTGAAGAATTCCAAAACTGCTGGTTTCTTCCTAAAGTTATGCCAAGCCATGTCCTTTGATGTTTTTGAAAGAAAGAAATGTACAGAACTAAGAAGTCTCTTTGTCAGGCCAAAGCGGCTGTATTGACACTCATTTTGTAACCATGTGCTATGTTGAAAGTTTGCTGCAGCTGATATAAATTCTTGGGCTCCCCAATGGGAGTTTGAAGAACTCAAAGAAAACCCTTCCATGAGACTCTTTCCAACCCCTATTTGTGGTAAGAAGACACTGGAAAATTTGGAGGAGCACGCTATTGAAAACAGAGTGATCAGGCTGCAAGGAGTAGAGAGTGCAGAGTTACTGTTTAATGGGTGCAGAGTTACAGTAGGGAAAATGACAAAGTTCTGGAGATAGATGTGGTGATGGTTGCACAACAATGTGAATGTACTTGATGCCACTGAACTGCATACTTAAAATTGTTACAATGGCAAATTTATGTCATATATATTTTACCACAATAAAATGATGGTAATAATAAAGTAAGCAGGACTATGAGGGACCTAAACACCATATGTGATGGAGAATATCTGAAAAAACTCAGGTGTTTTGCAGACAAAAGTTTGTAAGCTCCTGGTTTATAGGATAATGACACCCACTACCTATCAAGTACATCATGTATGTTGGCACTTTACCTACCTCACTGTTATAAGGGCCCTGCCAGGCATCCCTTTCTTAGAGGGATCAGATGACCAGTCCAGGATCACACAAGTAGAAAGTGGTGAAGATGAAATTTTAACCCATTGGGTGGTGCCTGTGGCTCAGTGGGTAGGGAACCACCCCATATACCAAGGGTGGCAGGTTTGAACCCGGCCCCGGCCAAACTGCAACAACAATAAAAATAGCCAGGCATTGTGGCAGGCATCTATAGTCTCAGCTACTTGAGAAACTGAAGCAAGAGAATCGCCTAAGCCCAGGAGTTGGAGGTTGCTGTGAGCTGTGATGTCACAGCACTCTACAGAGGGCGATAAAGTGAGACTCTGTCTCTTAAAAAAAAAAAAAAAAGAAAGGAAGGAAATTTGAACCTAACCAGTGCTCTTCCTTCTATACCACGCTGCCTGCCTCTCGTTTCAATACTAAGTAGATGCCTGGATTTTTAAAATGCTTAAGATTTCTTTCAAGCCTAGATATTATTCTGAATTGGGATGTGGGGGTAGAAAGGTCAGATACTCTTCCTCTTGAAGGCTCCCTGCACTGGCAGGATGAGCCTATTGAATAGGCATCCTGCCCTCTAGAGCAACCACTCTGATCAGAGGAAATTGGAAGAGCTTTGAGATCAGAACTAGAGGCAGCACCATGCTGATGCTGCCAGGGGACTGCATCAGGGCTCATGGGTCACAATGGGTTCCCGTACCAGCCATCAAAGCACACAGCAAGCTCCAAATGCAGCAAGAACTACTGAGAGTATTTCTCCTCAGAGTGGAGAGAGAATTTTTGAAGAGGAAGAAGATGATGAAGTAGAAGAAGGGTTAGAGTTCGGTAGTCTGTAGCCTCTGTTCAAATCCCACCCTATTATTTCTGTTGGCAAGGGCAACTTGTAGCCACTCTGAAGCTGTGGCCCAATCTCATGACTGTCTTGGGCACCTTCGTCAGACCCCTGGCATCGCCTTCCACTCTTCAGTGTCCTCCCTCCCATCACTGAATCTCACTCTCTGGAAAAAGCCATTTGGAAAATGATCCTCGGGTCTAACTTGGTATCGCAAACATCCTGATAACAAAGGTATTAGGCCAGAGTCAAGGAAGAGGGTTTTCCATGATGTTGGCTATTAATCAGCGATCCTTAGGCAGTGATCTTACTTTTTCCTTACTGGACAAAGCTGGAGACTTGCTGGTCATGAATTTTCTTCAAAAAACAGAGGAGATTTTTTTGATAAAGATATTTGTAAACCTTCTCTTAAAAGAAAACACAGAAATTGTAAATTCTTCAAGAATGATGCCACAAGCTTTGATTAAAAAAAGACATGTGATACAGCAAGAAAGACTGATTCCTGCCTGCAACAGGACTTTAAATACTCCGCACAGTGTCACCTGCTGCCGCATATGCCATCCTGGAACTGTGGGCCAGTGAAGGTGGGGTTGAGATTCCTTGTATTGATGCCTGTGCTGCCTGGTCTCCTTCTTCTCAATAAGTACCCATATCCTTGAGTAATTAAGTCAGGAACTTGATGCAATCTTACATTCATGTGTGTTACAGGGAGGGTCTTTCCACCAATCCAGATTCTCAATGCATGTCTCCCATTTTCCTTCAAGAATTTTCTCTTTTAGCTTATAAACTAGGACTCATGTGTATGAACCACACCGCTGCCCTGTATCAGCAGCAGGAGCCACTTTCTGAGCAGGGCCCTTGGAAGGAGCAGAGCCATGGCTGACCAGTCCTGTGTGTGGGTCCAGCTGTAGTCAGCCAGGCTCTACTCCACACAGTGCTTGGCTGTCACTGGCTCACTTCGAGTGGAGGATCCGGCACTTATTTTAGGTCCTTATAAATAATACATTTTGTCATCTTGATTCTTCAAGGCCTTCTTTTAAGCTATTTTTTTTCTCTTTGGGGAAACCGCTTTTACTCTACAAGACAGAGTTGCTCATAAATCAAGAGGAGTTCCAAGTGACCAAAGACGGACTTCGTGACTTCAGAAGAAGCAGGCGGCCAGCAGACCTGATTAGTCGAGAAGAAGTCAGTCTCATCCAAGAAGAGGATCTTAACTTTAAGATGAAAAAAATGTTCACAGCATCTCTCTGATTCTTTGACCTTTGACCCAGAAAATCTGAACTTTCAATACCACATTTAAGCCCTGCCTCCCTGAGAGTCCCCACAAGCTCATTATGCCTAGTGAGCTGCAAGGGTTCTTACCATCTGTCAAGTGGGGGTGAAGCCAACAGTCATGCAGAGCTGTCCAAGTGTCTGAGGTAAAGTCAAGGCTCAGTATGCGAGTTCTCCTTTGACTCTTCTTGACCCTGGCAGCTCCCAAGAAAATACCTTTATTCCTTGAAAAAGTGTTACTTTGTTCTTTCTTTTCTCATGACCATGAATCACTGAAGACATGTTCTCTAATTAATATGACACAAAGAAACCTGTTAGTACAATGGATAGAGTGCCCAACTTAGAATCAGATAGGCCAGGGCTCAAATCCTGGCTCTGCTACTTGTTATGTGATCTTGGGCAAGTTCCTTAATCTCTCTGGACTTTAGTGTCCTAATCCATAAATATCCATAAAAAACCACTTTATATTCTCTCTCAAACTTTAATATGCATGGGAACTGCCAAGGAATATGGCTAAAATGCAGATTGTGATTCAGCAGCTCTCAGGTAAGGCCAGAGGGGTTGTATTTTTCATTAGCACCTGCTGAGGCCCCTGGTTTGTGGACCACCTTTTGAGTAAGAAGAATATGGATGTTCAGGGCATTCTGTAAGTTGTTAAGAGCTATATCACCTTAAGGTAACCATTGTTGTTTTACTCTAAAATACAAAAAAGGCTATTCTGTACAACTCAATATAGACCATGAATCCTTAATTCTTTGCAGGTAAGCATAATAGTGATTATTTATTTACTAAAATAACAGAGGCTGGGGAAAACTAGTTGTCACCAATCATCTCCCCTTATCACCCCCCAAAATCAACAATTAACCACCAAAGCATAATACCCCTGCAATCAGTTGTCAGATGTAAAAAGCAAATATACAAACAAGCAAACAAACAAAATCTCCAGTATGGCTTAAAACCATAGTACTTCAGATTGAAACTTTTGGGGGTAATAAAGTAAACCCCACATCTCTCTTCAAAAAAGCATCGTTTTAAACCCCAGTGCTCAGGAGTAAAATTAAGCATTGACTTAGAGGATAAAAGTAGATTTGGGTAGGTTAAAGAAGAAAAATGCCATCAGACCAACCTCTGTGTTTCTGAAACCGGTCTGATGGAGGAGGAGAGGAAATTGAGGACAGAATTCAACAGAACAGAAGAAGAAAGCTAGTGACAAGACTGTGAAAGGGGTTTTCCTTCTTAGAACAATCCTATGCTCCAGGGCCACCTTGATGATAACCCCATTCCTCACAGCCCCAGATAGAGCTGATTCCTGCTCTTGTTGCCACAGAACTAATATCCACTCTACGCACCCTGGAGCCAGTGCTTACCACACTGTATCGAACACTACATTGATCTCAACCCCTTAAGGTCAGGGACCATATCTTATTTATCTCTGTATCCTCAGCCTGGTCCAGTGCCCTGGCACATACTGGGCACTCAGTGAAGGATGCTGATTGAATACATATGGTAGAAGATACTGAAGAAAAGTTAATAGCTTTTCTTCAGTGCTTATTCTTTCCTGGAGGTATTCATTCCTATATTCTTGGTTTCTTGGTTCATTTGGTGCAGCTATAACAGAATACCATAGACTGGATAATTTTAATTTTTATTATTATGAAGATTTTTACAATTTATTCATTTATTTTAGTGACAGGGTCTCACTCTGTTCCCTAGGCTACAGTGCAATGGTATGATCACAGCTCACTATAGACTTGAACTCCTGGGCTTAAGCAATCCCTCTGTCTCAGTCTCCCAAGTACCTAGGGCCACAAGCATACACTATCATGCCTGGCTATTATTTTAAATTTTTTTTTTTGTAGACAAAAGTCAAGAGTCTCACTATGACACCCAGGCTGGTCACAAATTCCTGACCTCAAGCAATTCTCCTGCTTCACCTTCCCAAAGTGCTGGGATTGCAGGCATGAGCCACCACTCCTGGCCCTGGGTAATTTTGATGAATATATTAGTTCACAGTTCTAGAGCCTGGGATGTCCAGGATCAAGGTGCTGGCATCTGGTGAGGGTTTTCTTGATGCATCATAACATGGTGGTCATGAGAGAGTGAAGGAAGGGATACAACCACTCCCTAAGTAACAGCATCAGTTCACAGGGCAGAGCTGAGCACCTCTTAAAGGTCCCACCTCCTAATACTGTTACAATGGCAACTAAATTTTAATATGAGTTTTGGAGGGGACAAACATTCAAACCATAGCACTTGTAAACATTTTCCAGTGTGAATACTCAGACTACTTATTAGTTTTTTGTGTATTTCAGTTTGAGAAATGCTTCAAACTTTCTTGATCTCAGGACTGTAAAATTAATATGTAATAATCATCATCATCATATACATATGTAAACTTTTAGCATCTTCCCAAACAGGTTTTCTATTTTCACATTAAACTGAATGTATAATTTGCCCATTTTCAAGCACAGAAACTGAGGTCTAAAAAGAATTAAATGATCTAAAGCAGAATCTCAAACTTTAGGTAAATAAGAATCACTAGGGCACTTGTCAAAAACAGATTCCTGGCTCCCACTCTAGAGATTCTGATCCAAAAAATATAAGATGGAGCCCAGGAATCTGCATGTTAATGTTACCTAAGTGATTGGGAGGCAGATGGTCTACAGACCTGGCCAACATCCCTAGGCAATTAAAGCCTAGCCCAGTGCCTTTCCTGTAGCGGTGCCCAGCCTTATTCTGGAGCTCATCCTGGGTGGTCTCAGGGCTTTGGTTCCAGACACACCCGGAGTCACAGGATGAGAGGCAAGTCCCACACACAGCACCTTCAGGGCCTGGTGGGAAACCCAAAACCAAGGACACTCGGACAGTGACGTCAGTTCTAAGGGCCCATACATAAAACCAGGACGCCAGATGGTGGCTGGTAAATAGATCACATTTCTGAGGACTTAAGCCCTGGAAGGCCAGGTTCTGGAAAAGGGCCAAGACCTAAAGGCAGGAGGAATAACAGCAACAAATTACCCAGAGGCTTATTCTGGGAAATAATGAGGGTGTTTAATATGTTTATTTTGAATTGTAACCCTTCTTTCTCACTCTGAGGTAGCTTAGAGTGAGAACCTGATGGAACAATTCAGTGAAGAGCGGTTAACTGAAGACAGTACAGTACAAGTCGACTTCCCCTCCTGTCTGTCATCTACATCCAAGCCCTGCTGACTGGATGGACCTGTGTTTCTCCTGTCAGCCTCTTTCTTATCAGTCCACTGCCAATGCCCTAATTAAAGATCTACATTACCTTTCATCTGAACTATAAAAGCCTCCCATGGCTCTCCCTGATTCTCGCCTCTCCTTGTCCCTCAATCTACCTCCCTTAGAAAGCCTCATTAATCTTCTCAGAGCACAGATCTCATCAAAGTGTAAAAAAGACCAGTGTCTTCAAAGCCAGATCTGGTCCAGCTCCAACACCATCCTTTACTATTTGTCTGAACCTGGGTTAGTAACTTCCCCTTCCCCTTTCGGGATTCAGCCTTTTTTGTTTGTTTGTTTGGTTTTCGTTTTTTGGAGACTCGGTCATACTCTGTTGCTTAGGCTAGAGCACAGTGGTACTGTTACAGCTCCCTGTAACCTCAAACTCCTGGGCTCAAGCAATCCTCCTGCCTCAGTCTCCCCAGAGGATAGAACTATAGGCACATACCACCACACCTAGCTAATTATTATTATTATTTTTTTTTTAGAGATGGGGGCAGGAGGGTTTCACCATTTGTCTAGGTAGCTACTGAACTCCTAGCCTCAAGAAATCCTCTCACCTTACCCTCTCAAAGTACTGGGATTGTAGGCATGAGTCACCGTGCCCTCCCGGGATCCAGTCTTTATGTGTGAGATAGAGTGCTGGATTGGGTCATATTTAAAGTCCTTCCAACCCCAGGATTTTAGAGTGTACTTCAGCTTATTGCCTATACAATTATATAAGTGCCTTACCCTGGAACATCTAAGGAGGGGGTCCTCTGTGACGATCTGGCCCCAATTTTTTAAAAACATTATTCTCCTTAGTCAAGCTGAAGTATTCCCAGTCCCCTAAACATGCCTGGAGTTTTCAGTTTCTTCAATGATTTTGTCATTATTTGATCTTAGAAAACCTGCCACACCTATTCCAATGTGTACAATCCCTACATTTTCTGAAGTCCCAATTACACAGGTCTCCTCTAGATTTTCCCTATGTGCCTCCAGCCTAACAACAGCCTCCTCTTTCTCTGGCCCCTTGAGTTCAGGGACCTCGTACAGCTGGAATGTCAGCCCCCCACCCCACCCCCCTGGTTCACACGTGTTATGTCAGCTCCCCGACAGCACAGCATGTGTGTCTCCGACCCACTTCCCACAGGACCCTGCACAAAGAAAGGCCTGACAAGTATTGGATAAATGTCAGAAAGTGGATGATTCCTTTCTGGTTAGGTCCTGAATTTAAGTGGCAGGCGAGGCAGAGAGGGGCATGTGTTAGATGTAGTTTCCAGTCTTACAAAAGAAGGAATATAAATTCCCATCGCAGTGAACAACTTTTTCTTGAAATCAACCCCAAGGATATGTGCCATAAAAAGGTGCTACCAAGCTTGGCAGTACAATGTGCACATTGCTCACAAAGGCCTGAGATGATTTTTGCTGCCAATAACAGCTTGGACTAGGGTGCTCAACTTGGTGGCTGCTGTGTGGCTGTCTGGAAGCTCCAGGCAGCTACAGAGCACAGTCACAGCACATCCGCACAACCACAAAGGCTCAGTGTGAATTTGGAGCCCTACAGTTATAGTATGAGGTGACTTCCTCCCTGCATGATATACTTGGAAGGGATTTCCTCCTCTGACCATTTCTAGCCCTGAATCTGTACTGTCTCAGCTTATTCTCTGTCCACTTGGGTCACAGTCAAGTGTGTAAATGTTTTATCTCCCTGACTAGACTGTCGGTTTCTGCCTAGAAGGATCTGGATCTTGTTCCTCTTCCTATCTCCCGCATCCCTAGCACACACCCCTGCACATAGCAGATGTCAATAAATGTTCCCTGGATGAATGCTCAAATTTAGATCAAATTGACTCAAATCCCAGTTTAAATAAATCCCCAGCCAGGAAGAAAAGATTTAATTCATTTTTATCCCTACAAAAAAGGACAATCTTGCTGTTTAATACAGCCTAATACATTTTCTTCACAACTCCAAGACAGACTCAAGTTCTGTTTTTAGAAGGCATATCAGAGATGTTGTAATGTAGTGCTTGGTTTTGATATTTTATTCTGATTAAACTTGAGGCATTTCAGAAATATGAGTGATGACTTAGCTTGCTCTGAACTATTCTATTCATCATTCTAGAATCCTAGGATAGCAGAATGTGGTGGGCCTTAGAGACCAACCAGGTTATTGTATCAATACAACTGAGACAACTGAAATTCAAGAGCTAGGATTAGAACCCTGGCTGGATAGTTGACTGGTTGGATAGATAGTTGATTAATTTCTTTTTTTCCCTAACCCCAGTTAGAATGGAATTTATTTAGAAGTACAAAAACAATAGATGGATGCAAAGAGAAAGCAATGCTTATTTATACACTGTTTGTGGAAATGTGAATTAGTACAACCTCTATGGAAAACAGTATGGGGATTCCTCAAAGAACTAAAAGCAGACCTACCATTTGATCCAGCAATCCACTACAGGGTATTTATCCAAAGGAAAAGAAATCATTTTATCAAAAAGATATCTGCAATAGAATGCATATTACAGCATAATTCACAATTACAAAGATGTGGAATCAATCCAAATACCCATCAGTTCATGAGTGGATTAACAAAATCTGGTATCTGTATACTATGGAATATTACTCAGCCACGAAGAAGGATGACTTAAAGGGCTTTTGCAATTATTTGGATGGAACCGGAGACAATTTCTGTTTCCAGTTTCCAGACAATCCTATGTGAAGTATCTAAAGAATGGAAAAACAAACACCACATGTACCCACCATTAAACTGTACCTAACCAATGAGCATACATATGCACAGAGGGAAGTAAAACTCAGTGCAAACCAAGTGGGGGATATGGGGGAAAAAGAGATGGAAACCTACTAACAGGTATAATGAACACTATCTGGGTGATGACATACTTATAATCGTGACTGAAGTATAACAAAATCAATACAGGTAACCAAAAATATTTGCACCTCCCTAATATTTTGAACTTGATTCTTTCTTTTTTCTTTTTTTTGCAGTTTTTGGCCAGGACCAAACTGTTTGAACCCGCCACTTCCTGCATATGGGGCTGGCACCCTACTCCTTTGAGCCACAGGTGCCGCAAATATTTTGAACTTTAAAATAATTTCTTTTTTCCCTTGTTCAACAAACATCACTGTGCACAGACTGCGTGTCAAGTCCTGTTCTGGGGGACTGGGGAAACAAAGCCGGCAAAGACAACTGCAGCCATCTTGGAGTCCACAAATGGTTACTTCCCGATTCCCTGCCCAGGATATTTTATCTTATTCAAAAGAACTAACCTGTCTCTTTAATAGAGCTCCCTGGGAAAAGGACCAATATCCATTGGACAAGAAGGCCTTGTACTTACTAGAGCACTACACTTCCCTATGGGTCAAGGGCACCCATTCAAGCGCTACTGGATTTGGCTTACCTGAAACCCTCACACTGTCTGCCTTGGTAGTGCCGCCTTCATGAGCATGTTTCTGAGGCTGCACACAGGACTCAGTGAGAAATGGGGATTGGACTGGTTAGCATTCTCTACGGCAGCTATTTGCTTTCCACTGACTGGGCCCTGGTTTTAAGACCTCTGTTGGTTCCTGGATACCTAAGTCCAATACCTTCAACATGCCACAGAAGGTCCTTTATGATCCACACCAGCCCATATCTTCTTAACGCACTGCGGTATTTTCCATTTCTTAAATATACTCCTTTCTTTAAGGATTCTGGCCCTTTACAAATGCTATTCCCTTTTTCTGGAATGCTGTCTTTTCTAACTCCCTTCTGAGGCCTAGTTTGTCTATGAAGCCTTCCTTTACTTTCCCTATGAAAAGTTAGTCCTCTCCTTCAAGTTCCCATCTTCACTGGACTACTCTCTGCCATTAACCAAACTTGCTGAGATTTATCTGTCCACCTGTCTACCTCCTCTATGGGAAAGGGCATCAGAAAGGGCAGAGCCCTGTCTGGCCACCAGCAGAATGCCTGCCACAGATAAGGCACTCACTAAAGGACTGTTGAATGAATGCATTCTTTAACATCCCTTTCTTTTTTACTTTTCCAAGCTGTCTTTCAGAGGTGCAAGAGCTAGCCTCTATCTATACAGTACTCTCTTAAGTTTATAGTGGTACATCCTGGCAGTCAAGTCTGTCACCTCTCAAGTCCAGCCACTGCCAGGATATGCCCTTCCCCTCTTCCTTACCATACCATACACCTTGCCCCCAAGTTTAGGAATTGGAACTAGAAATTCATTAAGTTTACACTAATTAGGTAATATAACACTTACTATTATGTCTAACACAGGGTCTGGCTGAGAACAAGTTCTAAATAAATATTTATTGAAAGTCAAATGAATAAATTTCTGAGGATCCCCAAAGATAAGGCTCTTATTTTTTCCCATGACCTATTGCATCCTCTTCTCAACATTAAATAATAGTTAATGCTATAGTTTGGATGTTTGTGCCCCCAGACCTTCTGTTGAAATTGTATCCCACTATTAGAGGTGGGGTCTAATGATAGTAGGTATTTGGGTCATGGGGGGATCCCTCATGAATAGCTTTATGCCCTCTCTTTGGGGTAAGCTATCACTCTTTTAGTTTCCATGAAAACTGGTTGTTACAAAGAGCCTAGCACCTCCCTTCTCTCTCTTGCTTCCTCTCTTGCCACACAATCTCTGCACATGCTGGCCCACTCTGCCTTCCACCATGAGTGGAAGCAGCCTGAGCCCTCACCAGCAGCTGAGCAGAAGCTGGCACTATGCTTCTTGTATCACCCACAGAACCATAAGCCAAATAGACCCAGTCTCAAAAGTATTCCTTTATAACAACAGTAAGGGAACTAAGACAGTAAGTTTCAGGGCATGGCACCAAAAGTCAGACGACCTGGGTTGAAGGCCACTTCCATATGTGGCCTCTCATGAAACACAACATAACAGCATGAAAGAGTCCAGACAAAATGCCAAAATAAGGGAATTTATTTATGGATTTTCCTTAGAGAAAGTTAGGAAAGAGGAGAGCCTTGTGGCTAGAGAGGCCAGGGTAGGCTTTAGCGTTCCAGAACATAGCTCTGGGGCAAATGTCAGGCATGTGATGCAACATGCCAGGGAAGGATGATGTTTCCTGACCTGGCACAAGACTAAACAGGCAGTATCTGACAGAAAGCCCAGGTCAGGCACTTGAAGTAGCCTCCGGGGGTGGGACAAAGTGTGATGGAAAGAGCTAAGGAGAGGACTTCAGCATGACCTCAGCCTCTAAATGCACTCAGTAGGATGCAGTGGAAAGAACACTAAGTTAGAAGTCACAGGGGAAACTGGAGAAAGGAGACAAGCATTGACTGGGCCCCTGTCTAGTCCAGGCTCTGTGCTAGGCAGTTTACATACATTCCCTCGTTCAGTCCTGATTGTCACCCTACCAGGGAGACAATAATAGTCACATTTTATAGAGAACCTGGCTCAGCCAGGGAAAGTCACTTGAATGCTCTGAATTTCAAAACATAATAATCAAATCCCTTCACAGATCTAGGGCAGGAATTCAAGGAGATACAGTGTAGAGCACCTACCACCATGCCAGATGCTTTGTAAATTTTACTGTAATTAATACTAATAACCACTTATAATATAAATAACTAGCTTGTACAAGGTCACATAGCTCATGAATGCCCAAGTGGGCTGTAAATGCTGGATGGTGTTTTCACTGTGTCAGGATATGACAAGCAGTTCTGTCAATAATCAGCTGCCTGACCTCAGACAAACTACTGCATCTCAGAGAGCCATGTTCTCTTTATCTGAAGAAAGAGGTTAAGACCTCTGCTCTACAGAGCCCACAGCATGCTGGGCAGACAAAATAACTGGTAAACACAATCTGCATTGTGCATATAGATGGGAACTGTGACGACTATGCTGGAAACCTGAACAGGGACAAGTGTCTTCAGGTTGGCATGACTCTAGTGTGCTAGATGGTCACATACGAAGCCAGAGCCTTGCCTGGGGTGTCAAGGATTCTGCAGGCAGCAAGTGGCCTCTAGTTTACAGTGATTGTGCCAGATCCAACAAAAAGCTAGTCTGTATCTTGTTAATGCTTTTTGGAATATAAAAACAGTGGGAACTTCCTAAGACATGATCAGAAACATGCTTCAGGATTTTATACAACACATTCGAAAAATAAGTCCTCATAAAATCAGCTTTAGGAAAAAGTTAGCATGGGAATGGGACATAGCCAGAATTCTTCCAGGGGTCAGATTACAAGCAACATGCCACTCTCGGCACCTGAAAGGATTTCACTGTAATGAAGACTGAGTTATTTGGGAGAAACTTAAGCTGGGTGGGCTATTTGCTGAGTGGGTGTCAGTCCTCAGGCAGAAACAGGACAGTGTGTCCTGGCCCACCTCAGGCCACCAGTGAGCTGACACATGCCCTGGGTTTGTGCTCTGGGGAGCAATAAATTTTCTCCCTGCTCAGAGCAAGTGGTCCTGAGCCACAGTATGCACCACATAGCTGCCAGCTGATCAGAGGCACCACAGGCTTCCTGTCTCCTTACATCCTGGGATGCTGGCCGCAAGGCTTAACTCGGCTAATCCTCATATACGCAAAACTCTGCAAGGTATTAGGAATCTGGTTTTACAGACTGGAGGTTCAGAGAGCAATTTGCCCAGATCCCATAGCTAGAAGAAGTGGAGCTAGGATTTAGCCTATGTCCTTCTGACTTCAAGGACACATCAGTCCTTGGCAGATTTGTCTAACTCAGACTTACTTTCCAAGATACAAAGCAAGGCCAAGCAATCAGACAACCTTAAAGTTGTGATTCTCAGCCCACCATCCCACACTGGGAAGCAGTCCTTCTGCCTCACCTGCCACACGGTTGTCCGGCCTCTGCAGGACACCTGCCCTAACAGGGCTCACCATCTGCTCCAGTTGTAAGAAGTTCTTTGTCCCACTGACATAGAGAATGCCAGCTTCCAGCCCAGCGCCTAAATTGGCGTAAATACCAACCCCCCCACACTGCGTTGCATTTTAGATATACTAGAGGATTTTTTATTTATTTATTTTTAAATACATGTATTTTATTATTCTTCATTACATTATTTCCCCCCCCCCCACCCGTCCGTGATAAGACAGAATTGATTTACAGAAAAGAATACAGAAAACACCAAAGCTCCTGGTAGTGGGAGAGATTTCAAGT
>CAUYRH010164513.1:0-10537 GCA_963574655.1 Perodicticus potto | reverse complement strand
ATATTAATATATCAAAAAGACTCATTAGTTTAATATTTCTCTTTTTATTTTATTTTTTTTGAGACAGAGCCTCAAGCTGTCACCCTGGAGAGAGTGCTGTGGCATCACAGTTCACAGCAACCTCCAATTCCTGGGCTCAAGCGAGTCTCTTGCCTCTGCCTCCCAAGTAGCTGGGACTACAGGCACCTGCCACAACGCCTGGCCATTTTTTGGTTGCAGCCGTCATTGTTGTTTGGCGGGCCCGGGCTGGATTCGAACCCGCCAGCTCAGGTGTACGTGGCTGGCGCCTTAGCCCATTGAGCCACAGGCGCCGAGCCAATATTTCTCTTTTTATAAGGAGAAAGAACAAATCTTTTGAGATTTTCTAGGCAGCTTATTTGACAGATAAAGCAAAATATTGTTTATAATCTTTTAGTAAGAAGAGACCAATAATCCAAACTTTTTGCTTTGTATCAGTAATACTTCACTGAGGTAAGTTTTAAAAAATCTGGTAAGTCTATCTTAATAGTTTGATCACACATATTTCTTTTATGTAGACCTTCTGCAGCTTTCTATATCTGCTGAGTTTTTGACTCTTTGATTTTAGAATAATGTCATCTTATTTTAAGACAAAATTACTCTTTTTTTCCCTTTATGAAAATATATCTAGTATATTGTTCCTTATTAAAAACACTCTCTGCTTGCTTTGTTTATTTTTCATATACAGATGTTCCCTTTCATCTTTATTATCTTTAAATTAAATATATTAATTACAATGCTTAACCCTTCATAACCTTAATTTTTAGTGAAAACTAGAAGGTACATGATTCATAATTTTTAAAAAGCATATACCTGCTCATAGTGTAATTTTTTTTAAGGTTTCAAAAATTTAATTATGATAATTACAACCATATACTAAGAGAGACAGAATAGCATAATAAACCTGATCATACAAATTATGTAGCTGCAACAATCACAAATTCATGTCCACTCTTGTTTCGATTATACTGTACTTCCCCATCTCCACACTGGAGCGTATTGAAGGAAATTCTAGCTATGATATTTCATCCACAAATAGTTCAGTATCTATCTGTAAAAGAGAAAGATTTTAAAAATTACCATGAAATCATGACCACACCTAAAACTTTAATTTTTTTCTTTCTTTGAAACAGAGTATCGGCTCGGCGCCTGTGGCTCAACGGGCTAAGGCGCCAGCCATGTACACCTGAGCTGGAGGGTTCGAATCCAGCCTGGGCCCGCTAAACAAAAATGACGGCTGCAACCCTCCAAAAAAATGGCCGGGCATTGTGGCGGGTGCCTATAGTCCCAGGTACTTGGGAGGCGGAGGCAAGAGGCTCGCTTGAGCCCAGCAATTGTAGGTTGCTGTGAGCTGTGATGCCATAGCACTCTATCCAGGGTGACAGCTTGAGGCTCTGTCTCAAAAAAAAAAAGAAACAGAGTCTCACTTTGTCACCCTGGGGTTGAGTGCCATGGCTTTATAGCTCACAGCAGCCTCAAACTCTTGGGCTCAAGTGATTCTCTTGCCTCAGTCTCCCAAGTAGCTGGGACCACAGGCACCTGCCAAAACGCCTGGCTATTTTTAGAGATAGTGTCTTGCTCTTGCTCAGGCTGGTCTTGAACTCCTGAGCTCAAGCAATTCACTTGCCTCGACCTCCCAGAGTGCTAGGATTATAGGCGTGAGCCACCGCACCCAGCTTTAATAATGTTTAATATCACCTATTATGCAGTCAATGTTCAAATTTCCCCAATTGTTTCATAATTTTTAAAAAACTTGGTTTGTTCAAATGAGAATGCAAAAAAGGTCCATAAGTTACATTTAGTTTGTGTGTCTTGAGTTTCTTTTAAGCTGTATATTTTTTTCCTTCTTATTTTTTTCATTGAAATACAGTGTATATTTGTTTAAGAAAAAGGATTATCTTCCCAGTTGAGTCTCCCACGGTTTGGTTTGCTTATTGTATTCCCAGGGTGTTGTTAACATATTCTGCAGACCTCTGTATTTCTTAAGCTTATGTATTAGATGCAGATGTTTGCTCTGATTCAGGTTTGAGTTTTTGGCTGAATAGTCACAGATATGGTCTTGTATCTTCCATGAGGAGACACATCATCTTTAGTTATTTCTCTTCTTGTGACAATGACTACTGATAGTCATGGCCTAGCTCTTATTTAATTTGGGATTTTCCAGATGATGATATTCTAATTTTATTATTCTGAGAGAGAGTTAGATTGAAGAGAGAAAGACATTTTCCCTCATCAAGTATTTGGTACCCTGGGGTGCAGCTCACCAAGAAAGAAGTCAGGCTCAATGCTTAATTCTTTTCAGAATAATTAATTGGTTCACTAACATCCTTCAAAGATGACCATTGAGTTTATTTTTTTAAATGTCATTATGAATTCATTGATTTTTAACGTATTTGATATGCTTTAATCCATTTTATTCATGCTTAAATTGTTCCATTTTGGTTACTTGGAGCTGTTTCGAGGTGGTTCTTGACTCTTGGACATAAACTTTTTAATTGCTTTTGCAAAAGGGCAAAGAGACCCTTTCTAGAACTTTTACTCATAGAGAAGCGATATCTAAGCTTTTTTGATTGGAAACTGCCATCAGAAAATGACTCTCTTCAACATGTTTATATATTTTCAAATTATAAACATAACCTGTACTTTAATATGCTATGTATGTAATAAAACACCCAAGTAGAGATTTTCAATGATGAAATAAACAATGTTTTAGAAATGGTAGCCACTTAGGAGGTCACTGGATATAGCTCTCTTATCCAGCACAGCAGAATAAAAGAAGCATCTCAGCAGAGGCAGAGAGCCCCACGTTTGCCTGGTGAGGAGCCGGGCATCATAGCAGGGACCAGGCTGCTGGCCTCTGGCACTGGGGCCTGGAGCACTCATCTGGTTTCCTGCCAATAGTTTGGCATGAGCACAGCCAAGATTCCTAAAGTATCCTGGCCCCAGACCAGGTCGTTTCAACGTTCAGCAATCTGGTAAACAGGCTCGACTTGGGTAGCTGTTCAGGGAATGAGGCACGCAAGGCTGGCTTCACAGATGTAGAACTAGAATCATACTCATCTTCTCTTTGGGTTTACTGGTTTATCATAAAGGATATTACAAAGGATACAGAAGAAGACTAGGCATGGGAGAAGGGGCATGGAGCTCCCACGCCCTCCCTGGGTGCTCCCTCTTTAAGATCCTACTTGTTCAGCTACTGAGAAGCTCCAGAGTGTAACATTTTTATGTAGCATAGGACATGTTTCCTAGAAGACCCAAATATCTTCAGTTCCTTCATAATAAGAAGCCCAAACTAGATGAATTTATGTTCACCAAGTAATGTTTTAGTAGTTTATCTTATTTGGAAATGATCTAGATATTTAATAAATATCTATCATTTAATTTTTTTTAATTTTTTTTTTGAGACAGAGCCTCAAGCTGTCACCCTGGATAGAGTGCTGTGGCATCACAGCTCACAGCAACCTCAAATTCCTGGGCTTAAGTGAGTCTGCTGCCTCTGCCTCCGCCTCCCAAGTAGCTGGGACTACAGGCGCCTGCCACAACGCCCAGCCATTTTTTGGTTGCAGCCGTCATTGTTGTTTGGCGGGCCTGGGCTAGATTAGAACCCACCAGCTCAGGTGTACGTGGCTGGCGCCTTAGCCCGCTGAGCCACAGGCGCCGAGCCTCTATCATTTAATTTAACAGTAAAATTAGATAATTCTAAGTTATCAAAAAGATATTAGAAATTGTTTTTAGGCAGACATAACATCAAACAAAGCTGTCATCTTAAGTTATTTTTTAGGCAGATGTATCAAACAAAGCCGTCATCTTAAGTTATTTTTTAGGCAGACATATCAAACAATGCTGTCATCTTAAGTTATTTTTTAGGCAGACATAGTATCAAACAAAGCTGTCATCGTAAGTTATTTTGTTGACAAATTTTGTAACAGAGATAACATGATTTTATTTGAGAAACTAGATAGAATAAAAAATTTGTATCTGCATTATATTTAGCGCTGACAACTTTGAAGGCACTTGTTTTTTCTTTTTTTATTAAATCAACAATATTCTTATTTACTACAGATTGCCCAAGTCTTGTTAACTTGAAAACTATTTGGGTTAGTCCCTATTTTTCAGAAAGAATATATAAATGTGTATTTTTCTTTAAGCCAATTAAAAACATCTCTTTTGTAAGTTAATTTTAATGCCTTCCATGGGTAGAAAAATATTACATATGTATAACATACATAGGTACAGACATTACATAAACATACAGATAGATTCAGAGACTTTTGGCTTTTGTTCTAAGATTTTACTCATGTTCCAAGTACAATAATATAAAACTCATTTAGAAGAGAACAGTTGGATCCAAATTATGTTTCTGATATTTAAGTTTATCTGTTCAGATGGCCAAAGCTTTTTATTAATATTTGTGAGACAGACTTCAAGGATTTTTTGTTTACCAATTTGTTTCTAAATAGTTCCCCTTTCTTCTTTTTTTCTCTGATGAGTCCTTTGCCTGAAGCCTGCATTTTAAAATTTACCTATCTCAAAGGCATGAAGAAAGGATGTAAGTTTTCTACAAGAAGGAATTATGTGACATATTCAACTATTATCAGAACTTTATTTAATGGAAACTGTGGAGTCTCCATATGGTGTGAGTTATTGAGGAGATATCCAGTCTATTTCCAATTAGTTTTTTTTTTCTATTTAGCCTTAAATGGCTTACTTTTATGTCTCTGAGTTTTGTTTGTTTGTTGTTTTTTTTTACAAGACCACGTTTTAAATGTAATTGTTGCAGGTGTTCCCAGTTCCTTTGGGTGGGTGGAGGGGTGTAGTCTAATTTTTAAAGGAAGCTGGTGTTAGGAGGTTAGGTAGAAAAGGAGAGAGATCAAGTAGTTAGTAGGTAGGTTCAGAATAAATTTTCATTAGTGCACAGTAGAGATTCTTTTAGAGAGTTGTTTTTTTTTTTTTGTTCAGCCATCCTGTATTTTGGAAGCCTCTCTATGCCAATGAAATAATGTATTTCATTTTTTCTGAGGCATTCAGGATTCCTTCTTTTTCTAATTGTACCCCATAGGGGAACATCTAGGTTAAAATTCCCCACTGTAGCCACAATAACTACTTTAGGCCTTCTATTTAATCCAGGCTATTTTTTGTAGGTCTCTTATTACACCTAAGCCTTCTACTGTTACCAGCCTCCAAGTGGATATTTTTCTAGGTTCTTGGTGATTTGGTGATTGTAGGGAGAAAAGAATTTTGGGACACACCATGTAAGCCAAGCAAGCAGAAAGCTTTTTATTGAAAATGAAAGTACACTCTTACTGGGGAGAGCAGACAGGCTTGAAAAAGTGCGGCTGCACTGGGAGGAAGTGACTTTTGGTTTTTTTAAGTCTTAATTGAGGGGAGGAATATTCAATGCTAAGGGGTTGGCTTTTACTATGAATTTGGGTAGTAATTCCTAGAATTAGGTTCTTTCACATTTTTATATTTTATATGGTTGTCTCAGAGCTGTCTTGGTGATTTCAAGGGTGGAGAAATTTTAAAACCACAATGTAAATGATATTATAATTAGCAAAAGTTCATGTAAGGTGACAGAGATAGTTGACAAGCTGTTGAAAGCTGGTTCTTGACTGTGGTTATCAGCCCCTCTAGTTTGCTTTTCCCAGAGGTTGTTTACTTTAAAACCTACACCCAATATTCAAGCCCCTGCATCTGATCTCAGCCCTGTCCCCTGTTCTCCTACTATAACACTACTGGACCAAGTTTAGTTTCTGTCAGACCCAGGCCAATACTTAGACCCAGATTGGATCAAAAAATTCTCTAATAGCTCAAGCATCTAAGGCACCAGCCACATACACCTGAGCTGGTGGGTTCGAATCAAGCCCCGGCCCGCCAAACAACAATGACGGTTGTAACCAAAAAATGGCTGGGCATTGTGGCAGACACCTGTAGTCCCAGTTACTTGGGAGGCAGAGGCAGGAGACTCACTTTAGCCCAGGAATTGGAGGTTGCTGTGAGTTGTGATGCCATAGCACTCTATCCAGGGTGACAGCTTGAGGTTCTGTCTCAAAAAAAGAAAAAAAAGCTCAAATAAAGTCAAGATCTCAGGACACAAGTTGGGGAGCTCATAACTAAGAGGGACTTACTCATGACCTCCAGATGCAGCAAGAAAACAGAGTACAACAGGCCCAGTGGGAACCTATGTCAAATTATTCATTGTTTCTGAGGTTTGTTGGGGATAGAAACTCCTTTGGATCCCACTTCTGACATCAAAACCATTAAAAAAAGTATGATGAGGCACAATAAAATTTTAAGTAATTAGAGCACATAGTGATTCTTGAATCAGGCAGCTCCAAACTAGAAGTGTTTGAGGCCCCATTGAAGTAGTGTAAGGAAAAACTTGTTGCAGAGTGCATGAGGAAGTAATAAAAAAAATTTGATTGATTACAGTTATAAACTTGCCTTATTTAGTCTATCCCATTAGAAATTTATTATTAATTAAGTTTGTTGGCTGCCTCTGATTGGTTGATCATAAGTTTTGTTTTGTTTTCTTTTATATATGCGTTCACAAGCAATAGCTCAGGTTAAGTTTCTCCTATGTTTGCAAATCAAGGAAGGTTAAGGTTACTTAAAAGGCCTAATTTGCTTTGTCTGTTCAGTATTCTCCAGGCCTGGTCTCCATTTTAGTTTACTTTAGCAGCCAAACTCTCTAAGAGGCTTCCTCTTTTCTTACAGTATAGAATGATGTACAATTATTTAACATGGTATCAGAAGTTCTTAGCAATTGGCCCCAGTCTTTTTTCTATCTTCATCTCCACACCCTCTATGCACCCTGTTGCCATCTTTTTAGAACCTGTCACTTTGTTACTGTAGACCTCTTGGTTGCTCTCATCTCTCTGTCTTCTCATTTGTCTTTTCTGCCCAGACCCCCAATTCTCATGGTAACTGGGATAATCTGAGAGAGCTCAAATGGATTCTCTGGTCCCATTTGTGCCCTCTAAGGACCTGTGCAGGAATTGGGCTCTGTGTGAGGTGACCAACACATTCTTCTTTGCCTGGGGCTGTCCTGATTTTAAAACTAAAAGTCCCGTATTCCAGGAACTCTCTCATTCCTGGACAAATTGGGACATTTGGTCATCTTAGCTCCATGCACATCAGAAAACGTCATAAGGAAGCTTAAAAAATCCTCAATATGAAAAAAATGAGGTCAGACAGGTAATAAATATTACTCCTCAGGTAATTCAACAGGTTAATTGACTACTATAAGCCATGGAGATGGGTCCTTAGATTATTGAGTCTCTATATTAATTTCCTAGGCTATCATAATGAAGTATGACAAAGGAGATGGCTTACACAACAGAAATTTCTTGTCTCACGGTTCTTGAGACTAGAGGTCAAGTTCAAGGTGTTGGCAGAGTTGGTTCTTTCTGAGAGTCGTGAAGGGTACTCTGGTTCATGCTTTTCTCCAAGCTTCAATTTGCTGGCAATCATTGGCACTCTATGGCTTGTAGATGTATCACTTCGATCTCTGCCTTCATGCTCACAGACAGTTGTGTGTGTGAGATATTGTGAAATATAATTGGTCTTTCTCTATATTTTCTGACTTGGAACGCTTCCTAAAACCCTTGTAATTTCCTGAGCAATAGGGACACTAAGAGAATCTTCTGTTCTGATATTTGGCTGTAGGCCCCAGTTCCTGACACAGAGCTCTTAAGACCTTTATAATTTCCTGAGTATAAGAGCATGGGACAGAGCTCCTGATTGCTTGGAATTTCCTGGGTAATAGGAATAACTTTTGTTTTAATGAAGTGTCTCTTGGTGGGCTTTGGGATAGCCTCAGGATGGGGGCTGGTTTCCATGTGAATGTGTAATTAGAAGGTTGAGACATGCAGCTCCACCCCCAAACTCCCCTTCCCCCATCTCCAGGTCGACTCCTTGGAGATGACCAACTTTACCTAAAGTTGATCACCAGTGGCCAATGATGTAATCAATCATGCCTATATAATGAAGTCTTTATAAAAACCCAAAGGACCGGGTTCAGAGAGCTGTGAATGGCTGAACACATGGAGGTTCCTGGAGGGTGGTATGCCTAAGGAGGACATGGAAGCTCCAAATCACATTCCACACGCTTTGCCCTATGCATCTCTTCCACCTTCCTGTTCATCTGTATTCTTTGAAATATCCTTTTTTTTTTCTTTTTTTGAGACAGTGTCACTCTGTTACCTCAGGCTAGAGTGCTGTGGCATCAGCCTACCTCAAAGCAACCTCAAACTCCTGGGTTCAAGCATCAGCCTCCCAAATAGTTGGCCCCCAAATAGTGCCTGCCACAATGCCCTGCTAATTTTTCTATTTGCAGTCAAGATGAGGTCTCACTCTTGACCTCAGCTCAGGCTGGTCTCAAACTCCTTAGCTCAAGCAGTCCTCCCACCTTAGCCTTCCAGAGCATTAGGATTATAAGGGTGAGCCACTGCACCTGGCCTAAAATATTCTTAATAATAAAACTGATAAATGTAAGTAGAATGTTTTTCTGAGTTTTGTGAGTTGATCTAACAAATTAATTGGCACTAAAGAGGGAGTGTTGGAATCCCAATTTAAAGGCAATCAGTCACACACAGGTCATAGCCTGGGACTTGTTATTGATCTGATGTGGGAGGCAATATTATAGGATTGAGCCCTTAACCTGTGGGATCTGATGCTATCTCTGGGTAAATAGTGTCAGAATTAAATTAAATTAAATTATAGGAAACCAAGTTAGTGTCTGCTGGAGAATTGCTTGGTTGGTATATGGAGGAAAACTCCCTACACATCTGGTGTTAGAAGTCCTGGGTTGAGTGGTGTGTGAGAGTAGAGAATAGGAAAAACATTTGTTTGATATTTAATCTTTTCCTCTCTTAACAGTGTAAGTCTGTGTCCAAATTACTCCTTTTTAGAACAACAACAGTCATATTGTATTAGGGGGCTCACCCTATTTCCAGCAGGACCATATCTTAATTAACTACATCTGCAGTGACCCTCTTTCTAAATAAGGTCATATTTTGAGGTTCTCGGGTTAGGACTTCAACGTAAGAATTTTTTTTGGTGAGACTCGATTCAACCCATACATAACAGGAAAGATTATCCAACACTCTTCTACCCTCCCAGAAGTCACTGGCCCTGAAGGAGAAGCTGAAGAAGGAGAAAAAGAATAAAGTTCTCAGCTGCAGTTCAAAGATTCTAAATCCTCCAACAACAGGTGTGGTTGAGTTCACCTCTGCTGACTCAAGAAAGTGATACCTGATACCTGAGAAAGAATGGGATAGAAAAAAAAAGAATAATAGCCAAAAAGGAGGAATGCCTCCAATTTGGTGAATAACATTATGTTTCAGACATCAAAAGCATAGTGTACTCCAAGCAAAATAAATACAAAGATGCTTTCAACCTAGAAACACAGTTAAACTGCTGGAAACTAAACATGAAGAGAAAATCTTGACATCAGCCAGAGAAAACTGACTGATTACATGGAAGGAAATAATGAAATGGGTCAGGGATAGCATTTAATCAGAAATAATGAAGGTTACCTTTTTAACTACATTCACTGCTACTACTCCAGTCCCAAACATTATCATGTTGTGTATTCCAGTAAATATTTGAGCTCTGCTTCTATTCTTTTTTTTTTTCTTTTTTGAGACAGAGTCTCACTCTGCTACCTTGGTACAGTGTCATGGCATCATAACTCACAGCAACCTCAAACTTTTGGGGCTCAAGAGATACTCTTGCCTCAGCCTCCCGAGTAGCTGGGACTACAGGTGCCTACCACAACGTCCATCTAGTTTCTTCTATTTGTAGTAGAGACGGAGTCTCACTCTTGTTCAGGCTGGTCTTAAACTCTTGAACACAAGCAATCCACCTGCCTTAGCCTCCCAAAGTGCTAAGATTACAAATGTGAGCCACTGTGCCTGGCTGAGCACTTCTAGAAGTTGTTATTTGCAAATAACTATCCAGCAAGAAAAAACATTCTCCAACTGTGATTGTGTCATGTTCTTTGTCAATTTACTAACTGGGAGCATGGTCTTGAACAATTACTTGTTTCAGAGACAATGAATGAGAATTCAAAGAAGAGGGAGTAATCTTCAAGTGGGCGTGGGCATGTTCTTATTTAAAATATGTAAATGTCACCACATGGAAGAAGTAAAAGATTTTTCTTAAAAAAAAAAAAAAAAACAACAAAGAAGAGGGAGTAAGACTTTTTTTTTTTTTTTTAATCGTTGGGGATTCATTGAGGGTACAAAGATCCAGGTTACACTAACTGCATTTGTCAGGAAAAGTCCTTCTTATAAATGTGAGATTTTAATGAACATAAAACTTGAATTCTGGAATTCTAGATAACAATTGTAGTAACAAAAATCTCACCTTCCAATTTATTTTTGTATTTTTATTTTGGTTGCCTGCTATAGAGAAAATTCTGATTCATACAGACAAGTAACTTGCAAAGGGTTGTGGTTTTTGAAATAACTCAACTTACAATCTCATCTTAACTCATTTTTAAGATGGTACTTTG
>CAUYRH010164506.1:0-22246 GCA_963574655.1 Perodicticus potto | reverse complement strand
AAATGGCTGGGCGTTGTGGCGTGCGCCTGTGGTCCCAGCTACTTGGGAGGCAGAGGCAGGAGACTCGCTTGAGCCCAGGAATTGGAGGTTGCTGTGAGCTGTGATGTCACAGCACTCTATCCAGGGTGACAGCTTGAGGCTCTGTCTCAAAAAAAAAAGAAATTAGGAATAGGCAGAAATATAGGTACCTGATCCAAGAGTAATTAACAGTAAAGTTTCCTTCAAAGCATTTACAATAATTGCAATACCAGTTCAGAGCACCTAGAAACACAAATTCCTAAAATGGATATTTGCATGCTTCAGCTACGGATTACCAAATGGGAAGTGGGGCCCACTTTTTTGGCTTCTAGTTCTCCCAAGACCTACCAATAGAGGATGTAGGGGGAATTTAAGGAGAAGCATGAAGAGAAATAAAAGAAACTCTTCCTTTCTCTCTCCTCTTCCTTTCAGAGTAAAAATCTGAAATAGTTACAAATCAAGGCAGTGAATCTCCATTCTCTCTCCCATGTATAGGGTAATCCAAATTCCTTGTTCCCCAGAATCAGGAAGACTGACTTTTTTATTACTTGGTCCTGGCTGGTGTCTAGCCTAAGCCTTCCTAGTTATTTTTTCAAACAACTTCTAGTCAAAACATCTTAAATGCCAAGAATGGAAGATAAGGGAATCAGGAATGACCTGCACAAAAAGAATCAGTTTTAGACAACTAATGCTTTCAATCAAATTAAGAGTTAATGAGTCAATTGCCAAAGAAGGCAAAGAAAACATGAAAAGAAAGTTACTTTTTATCTGAAAAGCAACCCAATATGTGTGTATGGGTTTTACAAAAATTCTAGTAGAGTATGCTGTATCCCACAAAACGTACACTACCATTTGGACATCCCAGTTAGACATAGATTTGGGTTAAAATCATTATGATAGCAAATATGGTTATAAAGCAACTTGTGCATAATAAGGAGTCAATTATGAGCAGATAAGTTATCCTAGATTTTATTTGAGCCAAGCCATCTTTGAAAGAAAGGGAAATAGTACTTTCTTTGACTCAGTTGATAGCTGGGGGAATCTGGTAAGTGAAGACCTACTCAAATTGTAGGTCTTATCATCTCTTAAAATTCCTTTATCAGATGTCCAGCTGAACGTCTAGAAGAGGAGTTTACCCAGCTGGGACTCTTACTAAGTCCCTTGTAGGTCTTAACAGATTAATAGTCAAGTCTTTATAGCCAAATGCTGAAAGTATTTTTCTTAAGAGAAGGTCTCACTGTCACCCAGGCTGAAAAACAGTGGCAAGGTCATAGTTCATTGTAACCTTGAACTTCTAGAAACTCAAGTGGTCTTCCTGCCTCAACCTCCCAAGTAGCTGGGACTATAGGTACATGCCATCATGCCTATCTGATTTTTCTATTTTTTGTAGAAATAGAGTCTTACTATATTGCACAGGCTGGTGTTAAACTTCTGGCCTCAAGCGATCCGCCCAGTTTGGCTCCCAAAGAGCTAGGATTACAGGTGTAACCCATCGGGCCCTGCCAGATTCTTATAGTGAGTACATACCTGTGGCAGTTTCATATCATTAATATCCCAGTTTAACACGTCTTTGTCTTCAGAATCAAAGTCATCAGGTTCCATGATAAGGTCAAGCCACCCAAGGTTTTAGTCTGTTCGACTCCCCTCAGAAGTGCTTATGAATTTTGCTCTCAAAGATTCTTGATCAGTCCACTTCAGCAGCTTAGACCAGGAAACTGCTTTCTGAGGCTAAAAAATAATACTTTTATTAACATTGACCATTAAAGAGATTAAAAAAAATTTGCCAGAAAAATTTATTTCATGAACATTTTTGCAAGTACTAACATATTAATAAAAAACAACACTTAGGAGCCATTAGCAATCTTGTTGAAATAAAGTTTGACCATTGGGAATTAAAAGCATCTGGTCATTGCCTAGGATTGCTTTCTCATTCCAAGATTCAGGTTGTGAAGGCCTTAATAGGGATCACTGTCACCTGTAACCAATGGTTAGGGTCTTTTACTCCATAAACCTGTGTTGGAGCAGAAGGAGCGCTGACTTGGAGTTGTTTCCACAGAAACACCTTCATGAATCAGCTAACAAGTGGTTGAAGTTACAGGAGGGAAACTCACGTCCGATTATCTAGAAGTATTTGTTTTTAAATCCAAATTACCACAGAGATTAAATTTGGTCTCCTCAGTAAATCCTGTATGCACTGTATATCGTCAAGTATCATCAACTAATATCCTTACTTCCAATTCCTCTGAAACTGGGTTTCTTAACCTTGGCATTGTTGACATTTTTTTTTTGAGACAGAGTCTCACTTTGTTGCCCCTGGTATAGTGCCATGACATCATAGCTCACAGCCACCTCAGACTGTTGGGCTCAAGTGATTGTCTTGCCTCAGCCTCTGAGTAGGTGGGATTACAAGGTCTGCCACAATGCCCGGCTATTTTTAGAGAAAGGGTCTCACTCTAGCTCAGGCTGATCTGGAACTCCTGAGCTCAAGACATCTGCCTGCCACAGCCTCCCAAAGGGCTGGATTACAGGCATGAGCCACCGTGCCCGGCCCCACTGTTGACATTTTGGACCAGATAATAGTTGTAGAGGGCTACCTTGCACAGTGTTTGGAATGTTTAGAATGCTACTCATTAGGTGCCAGGAGCAGTCCTCCCTACTCTAAGTTGTGACGGCCAAAAATATCTCCAGACAAATGTCCAGGGGGCTGTAAAGTTGCCTCTTTGAGAACTGCTGCTTTAAAATAGTGTTTCTCACCTTGCGCCTGTAATCTCAGCACTCTGGGAGGCTGAGGCAGGAGGATCACTTGAGCTCAGGAGTTAAAGACCAGCCTGAGCAAAAGCAATACCTCATCTCCACAAAAAATAGAAAAAATAGCCAGGTGTCGTGGTGGGTGCCTGTCGTCCCAGCTACTTGGGAGGCTGAGTCAAGAGAATCGCCTAAGCCCAATAGCGGGAGATTGCTGTGAGCTCCGTACTCTACCGAGGGCAACAAATAACACTCTATCTTTAAAAAAAAAAAAAAAAAAAACAAAAGGGCGGAACCTCTGGCTCAGTGACTAGGGCACCGGCCCCATATACCGAGGGTGGCGGGTTCAAGCCCAGCCCCTGTAATCCCAGCTGCTTGGGAGGCTGAGGCAAGAGAAACACCTAAGCCCAAGAGTTGGAGGTTGCTGTGAGCTGTGGTGCCACAGCACTCTACCAAGGGTGACAAAGTGAGACTCTCTCTCTAAAAAGCAACAACAACAACAAAAGACTGTCTCAAAAATAAATAAATAAATACATAAATAAAATAGTGTTTCTCAACCTTTGTTTAACCTATAGTACCCTTAAGACTTGCTCGCTTAATCTTCAACACTATCCCTCTCCTTACACTCTCAAGACTGTCTCACTTCTTTGATTAAGTTGCATTATGTAGGCTCGGTGCCTATAGCTCAAGCGGCTAAGGTGCCAGCCACATACACCAGAGCTGGTGGGTTCGAATCCAGCCCAGGCCAGTCAAACAACAGTGACAACTATAACCAAAAAATAGCGGGGCGCTGTGGTGGGTGCCTATAGTCCCAGTTACTTGGGAGGCTGAGGCAAGAGAATCACTTAAGCCCAGGAGTTGGAGGCTGCTGAGAGCTGTGATGCCACAGCACTCTACCCAGGGTGACAGCTTGAGGCTCTGTCTCAAAAAAAAAAAAACAAACATTGCATTATGTAAATGATATTTTAAAATGCTTGTGCAAATCACATTTCTTTCCACGTGAGAAATACTGCTGTAATTTCTTTTTTTTTTTTTTTTGAGACAGAGCCTCAAGCTGTCACCCTGGATAGAGCACTGTGGCATCACAGCTCACAGCAGCCCCCAATTCCTGGTCTCAAGCGAGTCTCCTGACTCCGCCTCCCAAGTAGCTGGGACTACAGGTGCCCTTCACAACGCCCGGCCGTTTTTTTTTTTTTTGTTGCAGCCGTGATTGTTGGTTGGCGGGCCCGGGCTGGATTCGAACTCGCCAGCTCAGGTGTACGTGGCTGGCGCCTTAGCCCGTTGAGCCACAGGCTCCGAGCCACTGCTGTAATTTCTAACTATGATAGTCTAAAGGGGATTTACAAAGGAAGGAAGGAAAGAAGGAACGAATGCAGGGAGGGAAGGAAGGAAAGAAGGAAAATAAATATGAAATGCTCTATCCTGAGTGAAACAAAATGAATCATTTTGCAGATGCAATGTGTTTGTTAGGAGGATAGAAAGTGAAGCATGTTTATGTGTATCACCCTTGAATTTGTTGGTGCTTTTATGTAACCAAGGGGCATGCTTATGTTATGTAGAGCTACTTAACAGCAAACTCAAACCCCAAGTTAGATTAATAGCCTAAACTTTAGCAAGACTCTGTTCTTTAGCAATTTAGATGGCTGTAGCAGGGTCACTACCATCCTAGCATATCAGTTCTAACATTTATTAGTCACTGAGCTCTACTGAGGGATCATGTATATATATATAGAAGGCTGTTGACCTAAACATATAAATGAAGTTCTTGACTAGTAAATAAGAAGATAAACTGAGTCCCTTTCCTGCCTATCCCACTTAGCCATACTCAGCTACTGCTCTCGGACTCAAAAGCCATGAAGTTCCTGCTCCCTGATTAGACACTGAGTTTAAAACTATATCCCCAGGGATTTTTAAGTAAAGTTCTATTGAGTTACTGACGAAATGATGCCACAGGTTGACTTTAATTCAAAGGACATAAATAACAAATACAAAGACACAAATCAAGCAGCAGTTTTATGTACTCACCTCTTTGAACAGTAACCGCAGTAACTCTGATGGCCCGAATTTTGTTAGCAATAATTGGAATAGATTTTTTTTTTAAACCTTGGAAAATGAGATTCAGATTTTCAAAACTCAAAAACATTGTTAAAAGCCTAGGCAATGTAAATATAATCCTTTTTCTTTTAAATTAAGGGGAGAAAGAAGAACTAAAAAAAATCTTGCGGCAGAAAAACTGTTGCTTTTAAGGTTTTTTTCCCCTGATATCAACTTTTGCCAAATGAACGAGCATTAATTTCATATTTCCCTGAAAGTTAAGAACAAAACATAGACAAGGAGCAAAGACTGTTTGATAGCTCTCAAACAAGTAAACTCAGTTTTCCTCCAGGATTAAAAACCTAAATTTTAGAGCACTTTGGCCAAAGTGTATTCAATTTTTATCATTTCTATGAAACCCTGCAGAAATGGGCTGGCCAGGTCCACATCCTTTGCATCGCGTCTGCACAGATCTCTGGCTTCCTTACCTTCTGACTTCTTATGTGGACGGAGACAACAGTGTATCATAAAATTCTCATCTCTGCTTCAGGTCTCAACAGGCTCTGGTCATTTTCTGAGCAGACGCTGTTCCCTATTCCAGGTCAGGGTACACTATGTTAATGAGCTCTGGCAACAGTCCAATCAAAATCTAGATGCTCCCAACTCGGGATAGGTGAGAGCAGGCTGGGGAGTCACTTAACCAGCCCGATTCTTCCCAGAATGTCAGCAATGTGATGAATATTCTATGGTGTTCCTCTGAACTTTCTCCCCTTTATGTTAAGAGTACATTTTAACTAAAATGGACATCAAAAAGAACCTCGTGAGGAAGACAGGTATTTTTCTTCTCCTAATGTTATTGGTCGACCCCAAGGCAGACTGACTCACAGAAGAGCCTTCTTCCCCCAATATCTCCCCTGCCTGTGTGCAGAGAGGTAATATGGTAGAAATTCAGTAGAAAGCCGACATCTCCTCAACCAGAAACAACAAAATGCTATCCTATCCCTAGCAATGATTTCCCACTAATTCTGAGTGTTCTGATCCCCCCCAAATAGCTAACCCTTCCTTCTAGAAATATTCTCAGCATAGCCCAAGTCGATTCAGTTTATCTGCTATGTCTGTGAGTCACTGGAGACATGAGAGAATTGAAGTCACTGAGAAGTTTCGTCTAATAAAAAAGTTGAACAGCCTCTCTCCCTTTCTCTGCCATCATGGTGTGTGCAATTGACTCCATTTCTCACGGTATCTTTTTTCTTTGTTTTTTTTTTTCTCTCACCATGTCTTTTCACAAGACTTTCAGAATGAAGCCATTTCTAGCCAAGAAACAAAAGCAAAATCATACCATCCCCCAGTGGATTTGAATGAAAACTGGTCATTAAATTAAGCATAACTCAAAAAGCAGACCTTGGAGAAGAACCAAGCTGGGTGTCTAAGGACTTGCACAGGAGATGGCACAGGTATTTATGCTGTATGAGGGTCACTACCACTCTTAGCATATCAAGCTGAAAATGGCACTACTGTCTGGACAGTCGGACACATTTCATCAGGAAAATGATTTTTCTCTTTGCTCTGCACTGATAAGCTGGTTCGGTAATAGACACATGAGCTCTTTTGTTTGAAAACAAAACCAAAAAAAGTTGAACAAAGATTCTGAATAAGTTTCAAGGTAATTTGCAGAGGCTGTCTAGAAGTAAGGTAGAGAAAAAAGTTATTAAGCTGGAGAATGATGAGTTGCTGGTCTTTTGAAGGGTAAATTAGTATTCATCAAGGCATTACAGAACAGAAGAGGGAATTTCAAGGATAAGCAAAGTCATGGGCAACATGACTAGGGGTCAGGGCCAGTCAGGAAGGCCCAAACTGTCAGAGGCAAGGCTTGGCAGGAAGGGATGAGCAAACCAGAAGGTAGAAACTTCGCAAGTGTCATAGTTGTTTTTTTTTTTTTTGGGGGGGGGGTTGTTTGTTTGGTTGTGTTTTTTGTTTGTTTGTTTGTTTTTGTTTTTTGAGACAGAGTCTCAGTCTGTTGCCCTGGATTGAGGTGCTATGGCAGAATAGCTCACAGCAACCTCAAACTCCAGGGCTCAAGTGATCCTCTTGCCTCTGCCTTCACAGAAGCTGGGACTACAGGCCTCTGCTACAACATCTGGCTAGTTTTTCTATTTTTTTTAGTAGAGATGTGATCTCACTTGCTCTGGCTGGTCTTGAAATCCTGAGCTCAGGTGATGCCCCTGCTTTGGCCTCCCAAAGTGCTGGTATTACAGGCGTGAGCCACTGCACCCACCTGACCAATGTCACAGTTGTGTTGGGCAGCCCCTAAATGCCTTCTAGCAATGCCGAGATTTCTCACTTGTCTCTCTGTTCATGAATGAACTCTTCTTCTGTCTAGAGTTTAAGACCCTGTATAATTTTCTAGTACCTTATCTGACCCATCTTGTTCTCTGTAGTCCCTTCTTTGGTCAGGAGGCTCTTTCTCCATCCCTTAAACACACTGTTATCAGGACAAAGTCTATCATTGTGCCAGCTGGCGAAAGAGAAAGGTCTACAGGGTCTAGCTCCAGCACCACAGAACAGGGCTGTGAGCAGACTCAGAACTGAGAGCCAATACATGGATAACAGGCATATCCACCATGCTTATCACTTGCTTACATGCTCTGATCTACAGTCTCTTTTCCCATCCCTGTAGCTAAACCCAAGCCATCCTTCAGGACCCCTGAAATGCCACCTCCTTATGAGACTTTCACACACTGTTCTAGAACACAGGATTTAATTCTGTGAGGTTCCAGAACTCTTTGAGTTATTTGCTGTTTTATGTCACTAAGGACTAACATTTTTTTCTTATTACAAAACAAATTCTTGATCTTCTTTAAAAAAAAAAAAAGTTATATTCTCATCTCTCAAGGATTACAACTAACATTTTAGTCATGTCCTTTCAGACTTTTGTTTTCTCCAAGGTACACAACCAAGCAGATATTATCTGCATAGTTCTGGTCATTCTGTACATGCTATTCCTTTTTTTCCCCCCTGAGACAGGGTCTCACTCTATGGCCTGGGCTAGAGTGCAGTGTTGTCGTCATAGCTCACAGCAATCTCTAACTTCTGGGTCAAATGATCCTCCTGCCTCAGCCTCCCAAGTAGCTGGGACTATAGGTGCATGCCACTATGCTAAGTTAATTTTTTGCAGAGGCAGGGTCTTGCTCTTCCTGAAGCTGTGTTTTTGAACTCCTGAACTCAAGTGATCCTCTCGCTTCAGTCTCCCAGAGTGCTAGAATTATAGGCACGAGCCACGGTGCCCAGGAGGCCGATATTGCTATTGATCGTTGAGTATTGGTCCTGGCTTCCCAGCTGGACTGGTAGTTCCTTCATGACAAAGTTGATATCTTTCCATTTTCTTCTTCTCCTTACAGAAAGACCTATTGAATTTCCAACTGCAGCATCAGAACCATCTTTGTCCCAAGAACCAGCCCTACTCTGACCTAGGAGAAAATGAGGGGCTCTGTGTCAATACCCCGATGGAGCTGTGACATGTCCCAGACTGATAATGGCATATTTGCTTTCTTAAGACCAATGTCCCAACCTATTAGCCCCATTTTCCTATTGGATCTGCCATTGCTATTAATAACAATCGTCCTTAGCAGCTGCCCTTGACTGAACACTTACAGTGAGTGAGTCCGGGGCCAGGCCAAGCCCCTCCCTGCATTATCACACTTGATCTTTACAGTACCCCATCAAGTTGACACTACTCTTACAATAACTCTTTTATGGAGGAGGAAATCAAGGCTCAGAGAAACAACATCGCACAAGTATTTCAGTCACAGAGTGAGGACAGGAAGCAGACACAAGGCTGTTGACCACAGTACTGTGCTGGTCAATGTCCGGGGTGTGTCTCGGCTCCTCGATACGCAGGGTTCCATGTCACTCTTCCCATTGTGCCCCCTCCCTGGACATAGGAATCATTCTACCAGGTTGCTAGAGACCCTACTGCTGGGTAACTGACCTCCACCACCAATGATTAGATTTCTCAGAGTTCCATCTTACATTCCCTGTCACTGTAAGGCCTGCCTACTAAGATCACTGTGGTTTCCTTCATCAACAGTGGTACTTTAAGCATTTTAGGCAGGAGAATTTTTCCCAGTATGTGATTGTCCCCTGCACTGAAGCACCAGACACTAGACGCCAGCTGGGGCCACAATATCAATCATGACCTGCTACCTCCATCCGTTCAAAGGCCCAGGCCTCTCCTGCCTCTGCTTCAGAAGGACTAGGGCAGACCCTCAGGGCTGACGGCTTTGCCCAGACTACCGACCACCTGCGGTTTCCAATTCACAGCCTTCAGAGACCTTGTTCCTCCTAAAGGATGACCTTCTTTTGCACTCACTACTCTATCTTCCCAGTATCTGCCCATCTCCATAGATATTCTAGGCCCTACTTTCACCCACTTGTTCAGTCCTTCCACTGTGTGCTTTTCCTTAGCACTTTTATGTGTCAGGCATTGTTCCAAACACTTAATTCTCATAACCAGCTTGTGAAATACGGTTTTTTAACTGATAGGTAATTTTTATATATGCTTTTTGGGGAATGTGATATTTAGTCACATGGATAGACTATGTAATGATTAAGCTTGGGTGGTCATCACCTCAATGGTTTATCACTTCTATGTGTTGGGAACATTTCACATCCTTTCTTCCAGCTATTGGGAAACATACCTTTTGGTTGTTGTTAACTATAGTCACCCCAGGTGATGCCTGTGGCTCAGTAGGGCGCCAGCCCCATACACCAAGGGTGGCGGGTTCGAATCCAGCCCCGGCCAAACTGCAACAAAAAAATAGCCGGGTGTTGTGGTGGGCACCTGTAATCCCAGCTACTTGGGAGGCTGAGGCAGGAGAATCGCCTAAGCCCAAGAGCTGGAAGTTGCTGTGAGCTGTGATGCCATAGCACTCTACTGAGGGCAATAAAGGGAGACTGTCTCTAAAACAACAACAACAAACTATAGTCATGCCACTCTGCTATCAAATAATAGAAAAAAAATAGGCAACACTTTACGAATGTGTCATTGTTGGGCAGGGGACATGCTAATGTTCTCTGTATTGTTCCAACCTTAGTATATGTGCTGCCGAGGTGAGCACTAGCATTATTAAGCTATGTTATTATTAAATTAGTATACAGAAACTGAGGTACAAAGAGGAAGAGTAACTTGATGTTTACAAGATCAATCTCTTAGCATCAACAAACTGACATTGGTCAAAGGAGAAATATCAACTAGAGAAAAATGATGTTAAAAGTCATTTTCATCGAGTATGTCTATCTCACATGGTCGAGTATGTCTATCTCACATTCTGATCCCTTCTGGTTATCGACATTCGCCTGCGTCCTTATTTCACCATTTTTTAGGAAATTGCTTTCTCCCCCAGGCTGTCCAGTAGAATGTTCTGTTCTTTCTGGCATGGGGCCCCACCTCCTGTTTTTCCCTGGAATTTTCCAAATTAGAGGTGGTGGAATTGCTCTTTCATCTCAGATGCCCAGTTGTAAGCCTGACCTCAGACTTGCTGATGGTCATCGCTGTGGCCACATGGCAGACTCCGAGAGAGCAGAGCCAAGGAGAGGTGAGAGACGGACAAAGGCAGTCACGCCCGAGGCCAGCTTCCATCTTCTCCATTCCAATTACGTGACCAAACAAATATCCTTTATTCTTTCACTCCTTGGAGTCAGGTATCTTCAACTTACCCCTATTATTATTAGAGATCAGCTACCACGGTTCCCATCCTCCTAACCCAGGTAAGCCGGAATCTAGCCCAGACTTCAAAGTAAACCATTTTGCTTATGCCTAAACATAGACATCCAGAGTGACTTGTCTGGAGCCCCTTAAAACTGGAAAATTCTTCATAAAGTCTCATGGGAATCCACATGCAGGACACAGAGTGGTCATTGCTGGCCCCACTGCATGCTGACCCAGCACGTTAGCTGCTGAAGCAGGTGATCAAGGCACCGCTCAGAGACCACTTTTCTGTACTGTGTAAAACTGAACTTTGGATTTTTCCTTTAGGGTCTCTCGAATTGGAAGCCATCTGTGGCTCACATGTGCAGTTCCTCTGATTTCTGTAGACCAAAAGCATCACGTTAAGTTGGATGCCAAGCTGCACCTGTTCTGAGAAACAGGCTAACCGAGTGTTCTCTTTCTAAATCTCTGGGCAGAAAAGACAAATCTGGTTGACAGTTGAGATCCCTGGTTGATTGAAGAGCCCCTTGCACGTCATATTGTGAAATTTTAAAATATGTAATGGTAAGACTTGAGAACTGTTTCACCAATAGAAACCATAACTAACATACGTATATGTAACATCAAAATCACAATCGTGAACGCAAGTGTCGAGCCCTAAAAAGGGAAAAAATAAAAACAAATTTTTTTAGTGGTGGGGTATTTCTAATTTCCCATAGTTTGCTTCCTTTTGTTTTGTGCCAAAAAACAAGAAATAGGATATCCTATAGGTCAATAAAAATGTGGCCAAAATCAGAACTGACACAATGATTCCAATTCTTCTTCTTTTTTTTCTTTTCTTCTCTCTCTCTTTTTTTTTTTTTTTTTTTGAGACAGTCTCACTTTGTTACCCTTGGTAGAGAGAGTGCCATGCTTCATAGCTCATAGAAACCTCAAACTCTTGGGCTCAAGCAATCCTCTTGCCTCAGCCTCTTGAATCTATAGCTGAGACTACAGATGCTTGCCATAACACCCAGCTATTTTTAGAGACAAGGTTGGTCTCACTTTTGCTCAAGCTGGTCTTGAATGTGACCTCAAGCAATCCACCCACCTTGGCCTCCCAGAGAGCTAGGATTACACTTGTGAGCCACTGTACCCAACCTTCTTCTTTTTTTTTAAATTTTTTAGAGACAAGGTCTTGCTATGTTGCGCAGGCTGGCCTGGAACTCCTGGGCTCAAGCTCCTGCCTCAGCCTCCTAAGTAGCTTGGACTACAGGTGCCTATCACAATGCCAGGATATTTTTAGAGACAGGATCTGGCTCTTGCTCAGGCTGTCTGGAACCTGTGAGCTCAGGTAATCCACCCACCTGGGCCGCCCAGAGTGCTAAGATTACAGGTGTGAGCCACCATGCCCGGCCCTTTTTTTTTTCACACTGAGTCTCACTCTGTCACCCAGGCTAGAGAAGTATATGGCATTAGACTAGCTCCTAGCAACCTCAAACTCCTGGGCTCAAGTGATCCTCTAGCTGGCACTACAGGTAACTGGCACAATACCTGGCTAATTTTTCTATTTTGGTAAGGACAGGGTCTCGCAGCTTGGAACCTGTAGCACAGTGGTTATGGCGCCAGCCACATACACCCAGGCTGCAGGTTCGAATCCGGCCTGGGCCAGCTAACAACAATGACAACTGCAACAAAAAATAGCCAGGCATTGTGGTGGGCGCCTATGGTCCCAGCTGCTTGGGAGGCTGAGGCAAGAGAATCGCTTAAGCCCAAGAGTTTGAGGTTGCTGTGAGCTGTGACATCACAGCACTCTACAAAGGGCAACATGGTGAGACTCTGTCTCAACAACAACAACAACAACAAAAAAGACGGTCTCGCTCTTGCTTAGGCTGGTTTGGAACTTCTGAGCTCAAGCAATTGCCCACCTTGGCCTCCCAGAGTGCTGGAATTTTAGGTACAAGTCACTGTGCCCAGCCACCATCTCATGTCTTTTTTTCTTTTTTTTTTTTTGAGACAGAGCCTTAAGCTGTCACCCTGGATAGAGTGCTGTGGCATCACAGCTCACAGGAACCTCCAATGCCTGGGCTCAAGCAAATCTCTTGCCTCTGCCTCCCAAGTAGCTGGGACTACAGGTGCCTGCCACAACGCCTGGCCATTTTTTGGTTGCAGCCATCATTGTTGTTTGGCGGGCCCAGGCTGGATTCGAACCCGCCAGCTCAGGAGTAAGTGGCTGGCGCCTTAGCCTGTTGAGCCACAGGTGCGGAGCCGCCATCTCATGTCTTAAATGATTTTTCAACGTGGGAAATCAACACTAACTTTTCAAAATTTAGGAACAATGACCAAACAAAGCAGGGAAATGCCTACAATGTCCACAAGAGAGTAAAGTGCCCAGCTCTGGTTATTTTTCATACTAATGTTATTTATACTAAAGTGTAATGGGTTGCTACCATTATTTTTGATGAATTTATAAATATTCCAAAAATTTATCACTTCTGATTTATAACATGGTAAATGTTGATAGATATAGTCACATAAACAAAAGCTTTTGGAGGTCTTCATGAATTTTTTCAAGGGCAGGATCTCACTATGTTGCCCAGGCTGGTCTCCATTCCTGGTCTCCAGTGATGCTGCTGACTCAGCCTCCCAAGTAGCTGGGACTCATGCAACTTGAAGAATTTAATCTGGTCCTAAGACCAAAAAAGTTTGAGAACTGCTGCTAAAAAGAACTAAGTACTAAAGAACTAAGTTCCTTAGGGCTGCTTCTGATGATACTCAGCACTCAGTGTATAAACTGCCCCATATCTGCCTTCCCTGGGCTCCCATCTCAGGACCAGAAAGATGGCAGAAATCAAAAGGAGGAAGATGATAAGGAAAAAGAAAGAGATGTTTTTAGTAACTGCACACCATTAATACACATATGACACATGCCAATCAACACTTGGGGACACCCAACACTGATTCCAGCAGACACAGCACCCACCACTTCTATATTCTGAGCTCCCACCCATTGGCCATGGAGGCACCCAGCTCATAGGACACCACCTGACTGGGTGCAACTGAGGTATCCTCTTTGACAGCCCACTTAGACCTTCACAACCAATATTCCAAAGAGGGCTAGAACAGTAGAAGAAGAAAACGCTACGTGGTAACTAAGCCAACACATTGACGTGCACATAGGACATGTCAGCTACAGGAAACACACCTGGAAATACGTGTTACAGAGCTGCAGTCCTGCAGGTCCAAGGACCCACAGAATATAATCTAAACCAGGGGTCCTCAAACTTTTTAAACAGGGGACCAGTTCACTGTCCCTCAGACCGTTGGAGGGCTGGACTATAGTTTAAAAAAAGAACTATGAACAAATTCCTGTGTACACTGCACAAAGACCTCCTAACTTCAGAAAAATAAGGCCCCCCTTAACTGCAAAAAAAAGGCCCTACTAACTGCAAAATAAAAAAAAAAAAAAAAAGACCTCCTAACTTCAAAAAAAAAAAACCTAACTTGTTCTTACCTTGGTCCTCAGGCAGCAGCAGGCTCTGCACAAGCAAGCAGGTGACTCCTCTGATCACACCCGAGACTGAGAGGAGTTGTCGAGAGACAGAGAGGAGGAGGGGAGTCAGAGAGTGCGGCTCACATTCCACACATGCACACTGCAGGCCCAGGACGAGTTGGCTGCTAAGCAGACAGCAGCGGACCCAAGGACCCAATCTAAACTTCCTAATGTGGCTGCAACTTAAACTCTGAAGCCTGGCAAAATTATAGGTTAGATGTTTACAATTAAAGGATACTGAGAAAAATTCATCAAAAATGGTTACTTGCTTTTCAAATCTTAGGATTCCTGCTATTTGTTTCCTTTTTTGTATTTCATTTTTTAAAATTTTGTAAAGAAGCATGCATCCGTTCTAATCATGTAAGACTTTTTTGAAAGTCAATGATGTAAAGCAAAATACTATTTATACGACACTTTATAGAAGCAGTTCTTATGGCAGCGCCTGTAGCTCAGTGGGTGCGGCGCTGGTCACATACACCAAGGCTAGAGGGTTCAAATCCAGCCCAAGCCAGGTAAACAACAATGACAACTGCAACAATGACAAAAAAATAGCCAGGTGCTGTGGCAGGCACCTGTAGCCCCAGCTACTTGGGAGGCTAAGGCAAGAGAATTGCTTAAGCCTAAGAGTTTGAGGTTGCTGTGAGCTGTGACGCTACAGCACTCTATGGAGGGCAACAAAGTGAGACTCTATCTTAAAACAAAACAAAACAAAACAAAGAAGTAGTTCTCAAACTTTTTAGTGTTTGTTTGTTTGTTTGTTTTGTTTTTTGAGATAGTCTTATTCTATTGCACAGGCTAGAGGGCCATGGTGTCAGCCTAGCTCACAGCAACCTCAGACTCCTGGACTCAGGCAATTCTCCTGCCTCAGCCTCCTTAGTAGCTGGACAAAGGTGCTCCCCACAATGCCTGGCTAGTTTTTCTACTTTTAGTAGAGACAGGGTCTCAGACTGGTCTCCAACTCCTGAGGATATCAAGAGATCTTCCTGCCTCAGCCTCCCAGAATGCTACGATTACAGGCAGGAACCACCACAGTTTCTGGTCTAGTCTTTATTCTTTTTTTTTTTTTATAAGGCAAGTGTGAAACAAAGTTTATTGAGGAAGAGAAAGAGAGATTTGCAGAGCAGGAGCAAGATATAGGTTTACAGAGCAAGATATGTTTGCCATAAACAACAAATGGGTCCCTGTGTCATAGCAAAAAGACCTCACATTTTTTAGTCTTAGGACCAGCTTATATTCTTAAAAATTCAGGAGAACTTGCTGGGCGTGGTGGCTCACACCTGTAATCCTAGCACTCTGGGAGGCCGAAGTGGGTGGATTGCTTGAGCTCACAAGTTCAAGACCGGCCAGAGCAAAAGTGAGACCCTGCCTCTACTAAAAATAGAAAAACTGAGGCTCGAGGATCACTTGAGCCTTAGTGAGGTTGGAGGTTGCTGTGAGCTATGACACCATGGCATTCTACCTAGGGGAACAGCTTGAGACTCTGTCTCAAAAAAAAGAAAAAAAGCTCTAAAGAGCTTTGTTGATATGATTACATCAGACAATATTTACCACATTAGAAATTAGAACTGAAAAAATTTTAAATGTGAATTAATTAAAAACAGTAACAACCCATTATCATTATTATTATTATTATTATTATTATTATTATTTGAGACCAGAGTCTCACTTTATTGTCCTAGGTAGAGTGTTGTGGCATCAGACCTCACAGTAACCTCAAACTCTTGGGTTCAAGTGATTCTCTTGTATCAGCCTACTGCATGGCTGAGACTACAGGCGCCCACCACAACACCCAGCTATTTGAGAGATGGGGTCTCACTCTTGCTCAGGATGGTCTGGAACCTGTGAGCTCAGGCAATCCACCCACCTTGGCCTCCCAGAGTGCTAGGTTTACAGGCGTGAGCCACCACCCCCGGCCCCAACGCATTACATTTTAACATAACATTTTTATGAAAAATATTATATCTCTACAACAAAAAAATTAATGAAAGGAGTAACAATGGTTAATGTATTTGCAAACCTCTTGAATGTCTGACCTAGTGAAGATAATTGGATATCTCCTCAATCCTTCTACATTCAATCTGCTTTAAAAATCGTATGTCCCGTAGCCTCTGGAATCTCTGCTGTATACTTGTGATTTACAGTGAAGAAAGGCAAATGGCATCTTAGGATTATTTACAAAAACAGCTTTGATCTTGAAAACCTCCTGAAAGGGTCTTTGAGCCCCCAAGACTCCCTGAACCACATCATTGCTTTATACTCTACAAAATACATTCACAAACAAATCTCATTTGTTTCACAAAAGTGCTTTGTGTTGGCATGTTTTCAAACAGATGAAGAGGCTGAGATTCGGAGAGATTGACCGGTTCATCCAGATCACATGCTCAGATTCCTGTCTTTAGACACCGAATCCAGAACTAGACTCCAGATAACTACCACATCTCCCCTGTAAAAGCTTTTTGATCATTTACCTGTCCCTAGATAAGTAACTACCTGGGTCACTCAAAGAATGTCTGCACAACAATTAGGATGGCTAATATTTTAACTCTAGAATATAGTGGGGGAAATGGAGACCCAAAGAAGTTACATTAAACAGAACACAGGTCCTAAGGGGCAGGAGTCCTAAGTTCTGGACACCACTCCTCCACTTGCTGTGTGACTTGAAACAAGTTTCTTTACCTCTCTGGATACAGGGATTGCCTTATCTGTAAAATAAGATGCTATTATCTTACCCTCCTGAAGGCATGGGCTGGACCAGATGATTGCCCAAGATGCTTGCTAGTGGAAGGGTAGTCATTTACCAAAAATCCCAGTCATTTAGAAAGCTAGGAACAGAACTTTCCTCCTTTTGAATGTGTGGTTCCTATAATTCTACCTTTTTTGGAACTTAGTATTTATTGAAAGCTATCTTGGGGTGGTGCCTGTGGCTCAAAGGAGTAGGGCACCAGCCCCATATGCCGGAGGTGGCGGGTTCAAACCCAGCTCATGTCAAAAACTGCAAAAAAAAAAAAAAAAAAAAAAAAAGTGAAAGTAATCTTAGTTGTCTTCTCTTTTACTCCTTCAAATTTTGTCTAGAAAACAGCCTTAAGAACAATTTTAGCCTTGAAATCACTTGAAAAGCTGATATGTAGGAATCCAGTAAAATTCAACACATTCTTCAAGTGTATTAAAGCACCTACTACAGTTGGGCAACGGACATGTACTAAATTTAGACATTTAGAAATGTTTTTAAGCTTTTTCTTAATTTTTTATTATGGCAAACATATATTATGTAAATGTACCTGCCTCAGCCTCCTGAGTAGCTGGGACTACAGGCACCCACCACTACACCTGGCTAGTTTTACTATTTTCAGTAGAGACAGGGTCTTGCTCTTGCTCAGGCTGGTCTTAAACTTCAGAGCACAAGCAATCCGCCTGCCTCAGCCTCCCAAAGTGCTAGGATTACAGGTGTGAGCCACCACACTGGCCAAATTTAGCCCTTTAAACTTTTTTTTTTTTTTGCAGTTTTTGGCCGGGACTGGGTTTGAACCAGCCACCTCTGGCACATGGGGCTAGTGCCCTACTCCTCTGAGCCACAGGCACTGCCCCCCTTAAACTTTTTAAGAGATAGGATCTCGCTATGTTGCCCAGGCTGGACTGAACTTCTGGGCTCAAATGCTCCTCTCTGCCTCAGCTTCCTGAGTAGCTGGGACTACAGATGCACACCAGCTTTTAAACATTTTCAAATGTATAGTTCAGTGGCATTAAGTACATTCAGTGATGTAAAACCAACGACCATCCATCTCAAGAACTTTTTTTTTTTTTTGCAGTTTTTGGCAGGGGCTGGGTTTGAACCTACCACCTCTGGTATATGGGGCCGGTGCTGTACTCCTTGAGCCACAGGCACTGCCCCAGAACTTTTCTTTATCCCAAACTGAAACTCTGTACCCATTAAACAATAACTCTTCATTCGTCTACCCCAGCCCCCAGGAACCACTATTACACATCCTGTCTCTAGGAATTCGCCTAGTCTAGGTACCTCACACAAATGGAATCATATAATATGTGATTTTTTCATCTGACTTATTTTCACTTAATACAATGTTTTAAAGATTCATCCATGGTGTAGCATGTATTCATACCTTCTTTTTAAAAAAAATGCTGTGAAATATAGGCTCGCACCTGTAATTCTAGCATTCTGGGAAGGCAAAGGTGGGAGGATCACTTGTGCTCAAGAGTTAAAGACCAGCCTGAGCAAGAAGGAGACACCATCTCTACTAAAAATGGAAAAATCAGGGGTGGTGCCTGTGGCTCAAGGAGTAGGGTGCTGGCCCCATATACCAGGGGTGGTGGGTTCAAGCCCAGCCCCCGGCAAAAATTGCAACAAAAAAAAAAGAAAAGAAAAATTAGCCAAGCATCCTGGCAGGTGTCTGGAGTCCCAGGTATTCAGGAGGCTGAGGCAGGAAGATCGATTGATCCTAAGAGTTTGAGGTTGCGGTGAGCTATGATGATGCCATGGCGCTCTACCCAGGGCAACAGAGTGAGACTCTGTCTCAAAAAAATGAAAAGAAATAAAAAGAAAAATTGTTGTAAGATACAAACAACGTCAAATTTGTAATCTTCACCATTTTCGAGTTCAGTAGTACTAAGTACATTCACTGCTGAGCAACAATCAACCCTATCCATCTCCAGAACTCTTTTCACACTACCCAACTGAGACTATCCCCATTAAACAATTAACTTCCCCTTCCCCCAGCCCTTCACAACTATCATTCTACTTTATGTCTCTACCTATGTATCTCATATAATTGGAATCATATAGTATCTGTCTTTTTGTAACCGGTTTATTTCATTTGGCATAATGTCCAAGGTTCATCCACGTTATAAGATCTATCAGAATTTCTTGCCTTACTAAATAAGGCTGAATAAATATTCCACTGCATGTATATACCACATTTTGTGCAGCCATTCATCCACTGATGTTCATTTGGGTTGTTTCATAACCCAAGTTTCTAAGCCTTCATTTACAGGGTAGAGCAACTCCTTAATACTATTGGAAGCACAATCTAGTGTAATATCCTTTACGTATGCAAAGAAAAAAGCAAAAGAGAGCTAATGGCAGTAGTCATGAATCACAGAAGCATGCACTGAGTTACCTCACATTTAAGAAGCAAATTCCTGTCTTAAAAAATAAAGTCAGATTTTCATCTGTTGTTTTTCCCTCTTCTTTAAAGAGATGTTACTAAATAGTAAGCTTGATAAGGTCAGAAACTTTACCTTCACCTTCTCCATAACACCTTGCAAATTTGCTGGGAAATTCCATTAACTTATCTATAAATGCATCAGCATAGTATACAATTAAGAAATATTTTTATCTAAATTACCACATTTGCTTTTACTACAAGCTTACAAGACAGGTGAGGCATGTATTTGTGCAATTTTACAGATGAAGACGCTGAGGATCTCAGCCACCTGCTCATCGTCAGGCAAGGTGGGGCCCGGGACATCAACACAGGTCTTTTACCATCATCTCCAGCTCTGCTCCTTCCTCCTTCAGTCCCTACCATCTCTCAGTAGTTCTGAAAGTGCATTTGAAGTCACTCCCTTAAGTACAATTTCATCTTAAGGCAAGAAACATAAACTAGATAACATCTTCTGATCATAGAATTTTATATGACAGGTTCCTTGACAGCTAACATCTGTTTTTGAATATGAAGGTGTATCTATCTGAGATCCAGCCTGTTAACACATATATTTAGAAAATAATAATGAGTGGCACCTGTGGCTCAGTGAGAAGGCTCTGGCCCCATATACTGAGGGTGGTGAGTTCAAACCCGACCCCGGCCAAACTGCAACAACAATAATAAAAAATAACTGGGTGTTGTGGCGGGCACCTGTGGTCCTGGCTACTCAGAGAATCGCCTAAGCCCAAGAGCTGAAGGTTGCTGTGAGCTATGACGCCACAGCACTCTACCGAGGGTGACAAAGTAAGACTCTGTCTCAAAATAAAACAAAAGGAATACGACTAATCAAATGTGTCCAGGAGCTGTTTGAGACTCTGCAATAGTGAGAAGAGACCACAAAAAGTGATAAAGAGGCTCAGCGTCTGTGGCTCAAGTGGCTAAGGTGCCAGCCACATACACCTGAGCTGGTGGGTTTGAATCCAGCCCGGGCCCACCAAACAACAATTATGGCTGCAACCAAAAAATAGCCGGGCGTTGTGGCAGGTGCCTGTAATCCAAGCTAGTTGGGAGGCAGAGGCAGGAGAATCACTTGAGCCTAGGAGTTGGAGGCTGCTGTGAGCTGTGATGCCATAGCTCTCTACCTAGGGTGACAGCTTGAGGCTCTGTCTCAAAAAAAAGTGATAAAGAGAAGAAATGATTAGACAGGTTGGATGGGAAGAGCACTGGTGGCTCTTTGATTTGCGTGCTCAGTTTTTAAAAAGTAGGCATTGGCTTGGTGCCCGTACCACAGTGATTACGGTGCCAGCCACACGTACCTAGGCTGGCAGGTTCGAGTCTGGCCTGGGCCTGCTAAAACAATAATGACAACTGCAACAAAAAATAGCCAGGCGTTGTGGTAGGCACCTGTAGTCCTAGCTCCCTGGGAGGCTGAGGCAAAAGAATTGCTTAAGCCCAAGAGTTGGAGGTTGCCATGAGCTGTGACGCCACAACACTCTACCGTGAAGGCGACATAGTGAGACTCTGCCTCAAAAAAAAAAGTAGGTATTAAATTGATTGTATTTATGAAAGGTTCAGCAGGATTACCCAGAGCAAAGCTATGACTGCCTGTGGAGTGCTCCAGCCTTCTGGGGTTTCCTCTCCGCAGACCAGTGGACTACACGTTTCTCAGTTTTGCCTTTGTACTGGGTCCCACCAAGCTGCTGAGTGTGCCCTGGTCTCCCCGGCCCCGCCGTGCACCACGTGGGCCTCCTACCCAGATACAGACCACCTCTGTCTCTTCATGCAAACCTGCCTAGTTAGAACTTCTGGTTAAAAGTGGCAGATTACCCATACACATTTATTTCCCTCCTACTGAAAACCCTGGTAGAATAACTGTAAAGGAATTTAAACATGGCGTTAAGCAACACAGCGTGGAACTGACATAAAAGTAGACACGTGGACCAATGGAACTGAATAGAGAACCCAGAAAGAAAGCCAAATACCTACAATCAACTGGTCAACAAAGCAGATAAAAATATACAAAGGAAAGGACACCCTTCTCAATAAATGGTGCAGGGAAAATGGATAGCCACATGCAGAAGAATGAAACTGAATCCCCATCTCTTGCCATTCACAAAAATTAACTCAGACAGATTAAAGATTTAAATCTAAGACATAAAACCTTAGAAATTACAGAGGAAACCTAGGAAAAACCCTTCTAGACAATGGCCTAGGAAAGAATGCATGACTAAGACAAGTGCAACAAAAACAAACAAATGAGACTTAAGTAAACTAAAGTGTCTGCACAGAAAAAGAAATAATCGGGCAGCGCCTTTGGTTCAATGAGTAGGGTGCCGGCCCCATATACCGGGGGTGGCAGGTTCAAACTCGGCCCTGGCCAAGACTGCAAAAAAAAAAAAAAAAAAAAAAAAAAAGTAACAGAAATAATCACCAAAATAAATAGATAACCTACAGAATGGGAGAAAATACCTGCAAATTATATATCCAACAAAGGACTAATATTCAGAATCTAGATCTATAAGGAATCCAACTCAGCAAGAAGAAAAACAAAATAATCCCAAACAAATAACAAAACAAAAAAAAGTGAACAGGTTCGGTGCCTGTGTCTCAACAGGCTAAGATGCCAGCCATGTACACATGAGGTGGCGGGTTCGAATCCAGCCCGGAACTGCCAAACAACAATGACGGCTGCAACCAAAAAAAATGGCGGGGCGTTGTGGCGGGTGCCTGCAGTCCCAGCTACTTGGGAGGTGGAGGCAGGAGACTAGCTTGAGTCTAGGAATAGGTGGTTGGTGGTCGCGGTGATGCCCCAGCTCTCTATCCAGGGGGACAGCTTTTGGCTCTGTCAAAAAAAAAAGTGAACAAATGACACAAACATTTTTCTTTCTTTCTTTTTTTTTTTTTTTTTTTGGAGACAGAGCCTCAAGCTGTCACCCTGGATAGAGAGCTGTGGCATCACAGCTCACAGCAACCTCCTATTCCTAGACTCAAGCTAGTCTCCTGCCTCCACCTCCCAAGTAGCTGGGACTGCAGGCACCCGCCACAACGCCC